>LNAC01000123.1:3948870-3971553 GCA_002007465.1 Ailurus styani
CCGCCCACCCCTTCTTCTGTCCCCCTGATTTTCTCTCGGTTCCCTGGCCTTGCTCTTTCGGACATTGCACTAAAAGAGATGCATCCTGGAAAGCCACATCTTGTTTGGAGAAGAGGCCGGGTTTGGGACCTTAGGGTATACATTCTCCTTTTCCAGCGCCTGGGATGGATTTGATTAATGAGCCCAGAGTACCCTTTTCCGGCTGACACTGCTGTTTTTCACTTTCCTACCCTCCCACACTTCCAAAATCATTAAGCAGGGAGCTCTCGAGGTTTATGAGTCTACTTTGAGCTAGCCGTGAGGTTGACCACCTGCTTGGAGCATGGCTGCATCCCTGAACCCTCAGATCGACGCTCCCCTAGAGGTTGAGGGATGCTTAATAATGAAGGTAGAAAAGGACCCCGAGTGGGCAGCGGAACCCACTCTGGAAGGATCGGAGAGCTCTGAGTCTGAGACCTTTCGCAAATGCTTCAGGCAATTCTGTTACGAGGATGTGACTGGACCCCATGAAGCTTTCAGTAAACTCTGGGAACTTTGCTGCCGGTGGCTGAAGCCCGAAATGCGTTCGAAGGAGCAGATCCTTGAGCTGCTGGTGATTGAACAGTTTCTCACCATTTTACCGAAGAAGATTCAGGCGTGGGCACAGAAGCAGTGTCCGGAAAGTGGAGAAGAGGCGGTGGCCCTGGTAATACATTTGGAGAAAGAGACTGGAAAACTAAGGCAGCAGGTGAGAGAGGATTTTCCAAATTGTATTTAGAAGGAGATGGGAAAGGTGGATGCCTTGCAGATAGGGCTTATTATAGAGGGAGAAATGGTACTAACGAGAGACCATTAATCAACTTAAAAGAGGATCGGAATTTCATATTAAATCGGGGGGGAGGGGGAGGAAACCCTTGCTTGAAATAGTATTTTGTAAATGAAGTTAGACATTATGCTTTGAAGTATTTGTTCATGTCTTTGGCATAATGTTTTCCAAAAATTATATGAGAGAACAATACATTATGCTTTGCAGGGTTGGACTTTTGCAGCCTGATTCTAAAGAGGGCATTTTTGCAAAGAAAGAAAGCACAAACTTCATCAGTTATCCCAGGGCCCTCTCTAGTCCTTTAATATTCCAGTGGGTGTCTTCTGAGGTGCCCTCGATGTCATCATCCTTGTCACTCTTCTCTCGTTTAACCACCAGATGTTCGTTTGTCAGTGGCATTTCATGGTCTTCTAGTTGTTTTCAACAGCCCTTTCATTAACCTCATGAAATCCTGCAAGATTTGCAGTTTCACCTTGCATGGGATTTGCATTTGTATAAAGACCTATCAGCAGGCTGCTGTGCTGGTCAGGGATAGACACTACATGTGGAAATTAATTTTATATTTTCAGTTCACTAGTGAATTTATTTCGCTGCTCTGTGAACCTAATAGATGCAAGGACTCGGTATCTATTCTAATAATAAGGAAGCTGTGTATTTTACTCCTGATAGATTTTTTTCCCTCTCTGTATACTAATAAAGAGCACTCTCCTGTTCCCTTCTCCCTAGACTTCTGGACAGTACTGTTCACCTAATGCCCTTGGAGACTCCAGTGGGAATGGAGTGAAATTTTCATTCCTCCTCACGTCTTCTATCCTTCCTTGATATCTTTTTGGGGGGAGTTTGGCCCTTATCGGGCCCTGTTTTCCTCCCTCTTTCCATTATGGCATTGGCTTTATTTTCCAGGTTAGCAGTACTGTGCACTCAGAGAAACAGGTCCCATTGGGAGCAGCATGGGAGGTAACGGACTTTCAGCCAGAGCAGGTGGAGACCCAACCCAGAATGGCGTCTCTGGAGGAAGCTAGAAGCCTCCACTCTGGACATGAAGAGCAGCTGAACCGAAAGAGAGAGCATCGGCCGTTACCCAAGAATGGTAAGAAGAACTCAGAGCATTCCCAGTGCAGAGACCATGGCAGATGTATTTTGTAACCCTAACAGCATGACTTGCTCAGATAGGATCCCCTCAATGCATATTTGAAAATAAATTGAATATTTGGGGAGCAAGGGTTCATTCATTTCAAGAGTTGAGAATATGTACAGCCTAAGTAAAAGGCACCTTAAAGATGGACCCTGGGAAAACTTAGCTTGCCCAGACTGGCCTTAAGGCTGTGAAATTTAAGAATCTCCCATTCCATAACCAGCTTGTGTTTTTCAGTCCTGCTGTGTGTATATGTGTCTGTGTTCTTAGTATAGTCTGTGTGCTGACTATAAACAACTTTAAAAACTGTTTGGAAAGGGAAACAAGATATTTATTTTTTTAAAAAAAGATTTTATTTCTTTATTTGAGAGAGTGAGAGGAAGAAGCAGACTCCCCACTGAGCAGGGAGCCCAATGCAGGGCTCCATCCCAGGACCCTGGAATCATGACCCAAGCCAAAGTCAGATGTTCAAATGACTGAGCCACCCAGGTGCCCCAAGATATTTACTTTAAAAAATTGACTCATAAGTGAGGCATTACAGAAGTAGTGTATGAGAGCTGTAAATAATAAGATTTCATAGAGGAGGGAGCACAGGCTTCCTAGCTGCCCTGGACATTAATAAGTCATGTAGGAGGAACACCCTATCTTTCCCCGTCTACTGTGATCTCTACATCCCCGAAGTCTGATGTCAGTCTGAGAGAGAGGGATGGGAAGATCACTGAACCCACAATGGAAGGCTTAGGTTTATATCTTCTTGCCTCTGTACCTCTGCCTGTCTGTCCTTGGGCAAGTAATATGGAAAGGAGCATTAACACACAGAGGTTAAGCAATTAGCCAGACAACCCGGACACAAAACCTAGCTCTGCCATCCATTTTCTGTGTGGTGTTGGTCAGGTTACTTCTCAAACTTCCTGTTCTGTCATTTGTAAAAGGAAAATAATAAGGTTGTTAATATAGGTTAAAGGAGGCAGCATAAAGGGACCAGTACATATAGTGGTCAATAAATGTTAGTTCTCTTTCTCCTATAATGGCACAATTATTTTTAAACTTCAAATCTCAGATTTTACACAACCCCTCACCAGCTGTCAGGATTCACTGCTCTGTACCCAACCTCCCTATCTTTCCTGAAATTTGCATTGTGATAGAAATCATCGCAAAGATTAATGTTTTCTGGATTTCAGAGTTCCTCTGGATTACATGCTCTCAGTTACTTTAGCTGATACGCTTAGTCCAATAAATGTATGGTATTTCTGGATTTTGCCATCCCACGGTGACAAGGAATTCACAATGTGGAAAAGTATGTTCTGTTGAGGTGCTTAGCGGGACAGTGCCACTGTGGCCTTGCCACTCACTCTCGTGCACACTGCCTCTGTTAACAGCTCGCTGAGAAACAGACACTGAACAGTATCTGCACTTTTCACCTTTTCTTTCGTAAATGTGAAAATCCTTTTTTGGATTTCTTTTAGTTAGCAGACATAGGTACTAATGTATGCCTTTTATAAAAACAAAGGGGCATAACAGGAACTTTCGAAAAGCAGGGGATATCTGTAATACACTTCCACAGAAGTGATTCAGTTTGCTTCTTTAGAAAGTAGTGGAGCAAGCTCTTGAGTTCTTAATCACAGTAATATTCACTGTGGAAATTTTCCCTAGATAGCGAGTTCCAGAGTAGAAGTAGACTGTGCTATATGTACGTGTATATATCTTCCTCCTACCTTTTGAGGGGGTGTACTGTGTATTTGCCTGTCATGTCCAGGACTGTGTATTTATGTGTGCTAACTTCTTAAGCATATAAAGTATTGATTAACTCATACTAGGGACTGCAAATTGATAACTCACATGCCAAGTCAAACTTGTGTTTTACCTACAGAGGGTTTTTGGTTTGGGGTTTTATTCATTCGTTCATTTTTAGTTCTCAGGGTTTAATATTTTTGAGATTTTATACAAAAGTCCAGATTTCTGGCTTCTCCTGAAAATATGAGAAGCTCTAATGATAGCAGGCCCATTGTCTCACAATGAAGCATTAAGTGGAAGTGGGCATTGGCTATATACCCTTTCAGTGGTGTGTGTGCTCTCCAGTTCCCCCATTCCTTACCTGGCCCCCTTTATAATGCACTTTGCCTGCTAACTTCCTGAAAGCATTCACACTTGTGAGTGCTGCTTTAGGGTACCATGGTTTCAGGCATTATTCTGAACTCATTGGTGAAATGATCAATTTATATTTGTTGGGGGTTTTTTTGTTTTGTTTTGTTTTTACGCATGTTCATTTCTTAAAAGGAGAAGCTGCATGAATTGAAGGGCCAGAGCCCAGAACCCTGATTGTTTCTTTCTCTTCTTACAGCTCGCCCCTCTCCCTGGGTTCCTGCCCCTGCTAATGAATGGAACAACATGGATCAGGAAGTAACAACCACACGACTACCTGTTGTGTCTCAGGTACATTACAGATCTTCTCTCTGTCTTCCTAGGGTATTCAGTCCCAAAGATTTCCTGTGCCTTCATTGTCTTCAAACTTTTATACTCCCTCCAAGAGCCTGTTCCCCCCTGACTCCTTTTGCAGAGAAGACTGGACCCAGCTTTCTGATTAATGAGACTCCTTGCTGGATCATCTCTCATATGATTCTTTATAATATCTTCTGCTTCATTTGGCACATCATACACACTTGGTTCCCTGATTTTAATTCTTCTTTGGGGGCCCTTCTGTGTTTCCTCCATGATCATTCATCCTTTGAAGACCCGTGTGGTTATCTTGGTAGTCATTGCTGTTAGTGTTGTTACAGGGACCAGTGAAAGATGTCCACATGGCGAGAGGTTTTTCCTACAAAAAGAGCGTACATCAGATTCCCGTTCACAGAGACCTGTACCGGGATATTAGGAAAGAGAGTGTTGGGAACATGGTCTCCCTGGGTAAGGATTCTTTCCCTTTTCACATAAAAGATTTGGGGATTTTTGGTATCTTTATTTCTACTGATGATAAAATAGTAATAACTGTCAATACCTAAAGGACCTCTGTGGGTTGTCTAGTCGTTTCTGTGGCCAGCTCACCAGACCTAGTCATCACTTGTCTATTCTCTCTTCCTCACTCCTTCCTCTTCTTCCAGTTTAAAATATATACGTATTCTTCTAACTTAGGGATGAAAACATTGGTGAGGTGTTATATACAACTGTCATGTTCATACTACTTAAATATAAGCTTGCACATATCCATTAGACTAAAAACTCCGTAAAGTCATAAGGTCTTTGATGATATGCTCTTATTTAACTGCAGTAACCCAGCACTTTGCGCACAGCTAGACCCATGGGTGAGGGGCCAGCAAATAATTGTTGGGTGGATGGAAATCTTACGAATGGAAGGAAAAAGGTAATTTCAATACATAACCTTGGTAGTGTGTTGTGAATGATTTAAATAGCACAGATTCACAGGCACATATAACCACTGGTGTGTCACTTTATAGGCAAACTTCTGAAGGATTTTTCACTTTATTAGTAGTGGATATAAGTACAGTTCATTCATATGTAAACTAAAAGACTGCTTATTAATAAAATTACAGGCCTCAAATGTGTACTAACCCACACTAGAAAGGCTATAGACATGTGCTAATAGGGTAGCTACTAGCCACACAGAGCTATTTAAATTTATACAATTAATTAAAATGAAAGAATTTTATATTATTTATAATATATGTAAATATAATTTAATATTTATTAAATGTAGTAATATAATATAAATACATGATATAAATATATAATAAAATATAAATATATTTAATATTTAAAATATAAATAATTTTGAAAATTAGATAGAAATTCAGTTCCTCAGTGGCTGTAGCTACCGTTAGGATATTTGACAACTGTATTGGACAGCACAGTTACAGAACATTGCTGTCATCCCAGAAAGTTCTGTTGGACAACACTACATGTAGATACTAAAGTATAGTGATTATAAAACGGACTGTGCCAGGCGCAGCAAATAAAGATACACCAATGATTACTTATAATTAGAAAGCAATTAAGGCAACTGAAAACAATGTCCAACATAGGGTGGCCCCAATGACACCGTGGTAGCAAAGTGGCCGTCCCAGAGCAGCAGGCATCCCTGCCGTCTGCCTGGGTTTGTACATGCGGGCGCTTCCTAGCGTGACCTCAGCTTACATGGCATCTGCATCTAGCAGTGTGCTGCGTGAGAGTTCTGAGTCAAGTGTGGGATCCCACTAGTGGGATGGGGATCATCCTCGGAGAATTCAGATTTAGCCCAGCACCTTCACATGTACAGTCTTGAACAAGATGGTCTGAACTGCGTAGGTCCACTTCTACATGGAATTTTTCCAGTAAATACATATAGAACTATGAATATATTTTCTCTTCCTTATGACTTTCTTAATAACATTTTCTTTTCTCTAATGTACTTTATTATGGGAATACAGCATGTAATTATATATAACATACAAAATACATGTTAATGGAGTATGTTGTCAGTAAGGCTTCCAGTCAATAGTAGGCTATTAGTTAAGTTTTGGGGGAGTCAGAAGTTATACATGGATTTTTGTCTGCACAGGCTTGGTTCCTTAACCCCACCTTTCTTCAAGGGTCAACTGTGATAATGTGTAGAAAGACCCAGGCCCAGAGACACCTGCCCTAATCCTTTATCATAGGTTGTAAACTAATGGCTTATGGGCTGAATCTAGCCTATACACATATTTTGGCTTTGCAAAGCATTTTAATTTACTCTTAGTGTGTAAATCTGGATATCCTGTATCTCTTGAAAAATCAAATGTCAGACACCACAGGCCCACCTTCTCACACAGTAGTGATTGGCCAGGGCTGAATCCAGGAGCTCATGCTGAACCGTGCATTTCTCACTCACTTGCACTTCCTGCCTGCTCTTTATAGATATTCAAGCTTTCATTAACCCTACACTTACCTTTCTCATGTAAAAATAAAAAACAAATCTCCATCCCTAGGGTTCTTTCAGAAAGGATTTGATGTGCTGCTCCTTCTCTCGACAATTCTGTGAAGTTTCTGTGTGTGTTATCTAGAGAAGAAAACCAAATTTTATTACATATCTATTGGGCATTAGATACTTTATAGACCATCATTTATTTAATATTCCCAGCATTTCTGTGAATAGAGGGCAGCATTCCCTAGGCAACCGAAGCTCAGAGATTAAGAAATGTCCCCCTGGTCCAAAAGTAAAGCAGAGTTTACTGGGGTCATGGTTCACATTTAAGACATGTTGATCGCCACAGCACTGTGAGGTAACAGGCTATTCATGTGCTTCCCTCTCCGTCCATCCCTTTCCTATTAACCTTGCCACATGTAT
The DNA here is from genome assembly GCA_002007465.1 of Ailurus styani. Classification (NCBI taxonomy): domain Eukaryota; kingdom Metazoa; phylum Chordata; class Mammalia; order Carnivora; family Ailuridae; genus Ailurus; species Ailurus styani. Next base: position 3,956,128 of record LNAC01000123.1, read on the forward strand.
CCCAAAATTCTTGATGTATCTCTCCTAGCCCCAGTGTGTGTGTGTGTGTGTGTGTGTGTGTGAGTGCATGCATGTTGGGGTGGGGATGGGAGTATGTGGGGAGCAAATATGAGCACACTTGGTCCCATAAGTAACAAGTACTAGTTACAGGAGATGCTGAACCCTGCACAATGTTAAACACTGAGAGGGAATCAAAGGTAATAGGATGTATGTTTCTTACCCTTAAAGGTCTTCCCTTAAGAACTAGCTAGACAAAGAAATGGCATATATGTGAGAAGTAACATGATAATGTAAGTTAGTAGATGATTGTGCCAAAGAAGAAAGGTGTAAGGATAACTATAAATATACCATAGTTAGTGAGAATGATCATGCTGTGCTCTCTCATTGTTGAGGAAAGCTCTAGAAGAGAGGGGGATTGGACAACACCTTTCAAGGATAGGTGTGAGCAAGTGTCCAGGAGAGCCTGCTAGAGCAGCAGATGAGGGCACGAAGCTCTGACCTCTGGTTTAGCATGAACTGTGTTTCTCTTCTTATAGGAAGTACTGTGTCTGTGTCTAACAAGATTGCCCGGTTGGAACAAAGAAAGGAGCCCTGGACCCTAGGTCTACACTCTTCTAACAAAAGGAATATTATTCTACGAAGCAACCACATCAAGGAGAAGCCAGTTCATGCTGCTCAGATCCCTGCACGCAGTGTGGGGAGAATGTGGGGTGAGCAGCAGCACTGGGGTTTAGAAGATGAGAAGATAGCGGGCGTGCATTGGAGCTATGAGGAAACGAAGACTTTCCTCGCCATTCTCAAGGAGTCTCGCTTTTATGAGACGCTGCAGGCTTGTCCCCGAAACAGCCAGGTGTACGGGGCTGTGGCTGAGTGGCTGCGCGAGTGTGGCTTCCTCCGAACACCAGAACAGTGTCGGACCAAGTTCAAAAGCCTCCAAAAGAGCTATCGGAAGGTGAGAAATGGCCACGTGCTGGAACCCTGTGCCTTCTTTGAGGACATGGACGCTCTGTTGAACCCTGCAGCCCATGCTTCATCTGCTGATAAGCCAAAGGAGATTCTCTCTCTCCCCAGACTAAAGAGAGTTGATATCAGTGCTAAAGAACGGATCAGTTTGGTGGAGGAGGAAGACGCTGCAGAAGAATCTGATGGTGATGAAATGGGCATTGAATTTATCCGGAAGTCCGAGATTCGTGGTGCCCCTGTCTTGTTTCAGAACCTGAGTGGTAAGAATTGTACTCTTTCCTTTGGGTATGAGAAATGGATGATGTGGGCTTGTAGTAAAAGGAGTAAGTAGACCAGAGGCAGCCAAACTTGGAGAGTGCTGTTATGAGCACCTTGCCACTAATCACTGGCAAATACCCATACTCTTGGGTGTTTGCTGCTGCCCCTGGTGCAGTCTGAGTAGTGGCCATGAAGGTTCTTTCTCAGGCTGGAGCACAGCATGGATTTGAGTATTTGGAGCCTGTGGAAGAAAGATAAATAGAGTCAAAGGACTCTGGAGAGCCCACATCTGAGGATTGGTAGAAACCAGCCAGTTGTGTTGGATTATAATAAGGCAAAGATACATTGTTATACTATCTAGGATAACCAGTAAAAGAATATATAATTTAGGAAAGTAAAAATTGTAATTGTAGAAGAAGACAAGAAATGAGAGAAAAAGGAACCCAAAGTAGATGAGTCCAATGGAAAACACAATAAGATGATAGACATACATCCAAATATGTCATTAGTTACAAACTTAAAAGACCATCAATCATTAAAAAAACAAATTGAGGTGCCTGGGTGGCTCAGTGGGTTAAAGCCTGTGCCTTTGGCTCAGGTCATGATCTCAGGGTCCTGGGATCGAGCCCCACATCGGGCTCCCTGCTCAGCGGGGAGTCTGCTTCTCCCTCCTCTGGCCCCCACTCGTACTCTCTCTATTTCTCTCTCTTTCTCCAATAAATAAAATCTCTTTTTAAAAAAAGATGCTAAGTTCTTAGAGTGGAAAAATAAATCAGGCTAGGAGAGCTGGAGGTCCACTTATGACTATATCTATTCAAAAGACACAACTCAGAAAAACACAGGGAAGATACATTATGCATGTACAGATGCTCCCCAATCTGGAAATGCATAGACAGGAGGAGGTCCCAAGCTAGCCCTGGAGGAGAGCACGGGGTAAGACTGAGGATAGAAGTGACTTCTTCCTACTTACAAAACAGACAAAAAGCATAGTTTAACAAACTGTACTCAGACATGTCCTGAAAAGTTTGATTCCACCGTAGAAGTAGAACATCTGCTTGTCTTGTAGGTCATTTCATCTCTCACAGAAGAGGACTCAGTGACATCAAAAATGACTCTAGACATAGTTCTTTTCTTCAAGGAAGACTGGTTAAAAAAGTGTGCTAGTCTGTTAGTTTTAACCATTTTGAAAAGACCGCTGTATCCTTGGCTAATCACCATAGCAGTGGCAGATCTGAGGGACTACATTCTTACTCTACCAAGTAAATTTTGAGATCAGTTTAACAGTTTCAATTTAAAAATCCTATTGGGATGTTGACTTTATAGATTCATTTGAGAATTGAATCTGTACAACTTGAGTCTTCCTATCCAGAAACATAGTGTCTCTCCATTTTTTCTAGTTAATTTATGCCTTTCAGTAAATTATAGATTTTTTTATATAGACCCTCTCATTTTTTTGCACATCTTCTCCCCCAGCATGTCATGGTTTCTGTTGCCACCATGAAGGGGATCTGTTTTCATTTATCTGTTTTCTTATGTTTTGAGACTGCAAACTTTTTTTTTTCTTATGTCTTTGCACTTTTTCTTTCCGTGGCAGGTGTGCACTGGGGGTACGAGGAAACCAAGACTTTCCTTGATATCCTCCGTGAGACTCGGTTTTATGAAGCTCTCCAAGCCTGTCATCGGAAGAGCAAGCTGTATGGGGCCGTGGCGGAACAACTGCGGGAGTGTGGCTTCCTCCGGACACCGGAACAGTGCCGGACCAAGTTCAAAAGCCTCCAGAAGAGCTACCGCAAGGTGAAAAACGGTCACGTGCTGGAGTCTTGTGCGTTCTACAAGGAAATGGATGCCCTGATAAACACTCGGGCCCCTGCTCCTTCCACCAACACTCCAGAAGAAGTCCCATCACCCTCAGGGCAAGAAGGAGAGGATACTGAGATTGGACCCCAGGAACTGACAGGCTGGGAACCTGAGGAGACCTCACAAGAGGCGATGGTAGAAGATTCCAGCAGCGAGAGAATGAGTGAGGAGGAAATTGTGCAAGAGTCGGAATTCCAGGGGCCTCCAGGTCTACTGCAAAGCCCAAGTGGTAAGGACCATCAAAGGGGAAGTGTGATTTACTGAAGAATCAGTAACTCTCTGCATTTTGCCCATGAGTATTTATTCATTAAACAGGTTTTTGAGGGGCCTGTGCTATGTGAGGAATGGGGGATCTAGCAGTGAATTAAACAGAGTCTCTCTCTCATGGTGCTTCTATTCAAGGAGGGAGGTGGCGTTCTATAGTGATTCAGTCTTTGGGATCTCAGCCTCGATTTTTGTCTATGTGGGTCAATGTTTCATGTCACCTGAAAAGGACAGGCAGAGGCAAAATGAGAGAGAGATTTGACTCTGGTTCTCTGCCCCACCTGCATGTTTCCCATGGACTGCTGGCGCCCTCATGGGTATCTGTGCCCACAACAGCCCAGACTTAAAATTTTCACAACTAAAATCACTGTCTTCCTTCCCGCACCTTAGCTCTTCCCTGTGTCCTCCCACATCCACACGTAAACCTTTAGAGACGTTTTGATGCTTTGTCTCTCATTATTTACATCCAAGCAGAGAACACTTTTTTCTCAACTGTTGTAGAACTTCCATCTGTCTCCCCTTTAGTTACCACAGCCACAACCTGTGGTGAGAAAGGTTTAGTCTTCCTCTTGTCTAGACTTTTGTAAAAGTCTCCAAACCAGGTTTCCCCATCAGTCTTGTATTAAAGTTCCACAGCCATCCTCAGTCTGAGCTCATCTTATCTTTCTGTCCTTACCTATTACTGTTTTTCTTCTGCACTCTCTGCTCAGTCAAAAATGCTAGAGAAGGGGCTTACATGTGCTTTCTGCTAGTGTTCATATGGGAAATCATAGTTTGAAGGCTGAAATTGTTAAGTCCTATATAACCCAGGTTTTGATTGGAAACAAAAGAAACAAAGTCTTTTGGTACCATCCCTTGTGAACCTCATTTTTTTAAAATTTTTTTAAAGATTTTTTTTTTTTTTACTTGACAGAGAGAGAGAGATCACAAGTAGGCAGAGAGGTAGGCAGAGAGAGGAGGAAGCAGGCTCCCCACTGAGCAGGGAGCCCAATGTGGGCCTCGATCCCAAGACCCTGAGATCATGACCTGAGCCGAAGGCAGAGGCTTTAACCCACTGAGCCACCCAGGCACCCATGAATCTCATTTTTTAAATTGAGCTGCAGACCTGTCACTAAATTGTCAGACTCTGTCTGAGCCAACCACAAGGCTTGACTTCCTTCAAATCCCAGGACAATGTTAGACCCAAATAGAACACTTCAAAAGAACTGCTAAATGAAAGATAGCATTGTTGGGGCTTTTACTTAACTTAATGGACTGATTGATGGCTGCCCTCCTCTCCCTAACCCACACCACAGCAACCCTACTTGGAGTGGGAGGGTGGAGGGATATCAGCAATTTCAACTCAGTGTGTGCAATAACAGGAATGTTGAAATTGGCAAGTAGAAATAAGGCAGCATAGCCAAAATCTTAAGAACAAGGGTTTGGGGATCAAACAAACCTAGATGAAATACTACAATGTCAAGAATTTGATTCAAAATAATCTGGGTAGAGGGAGTAGAAAGTGGGTGGGAACAGAGGTGAGGAGATCATCGCTGAAGTGGGGTGAGTGGTTTGTGGAAATTCATTTTACATACTATAGTCTCAGCTTCTGTATGTTTGAATTTTGCATAATAAAAAATTCATACAAAACCACGCAGTTAATAACTGACCAGAACGGAATCAGAACCAGAGCTGTGTGGTTCCAAAGCCTGTAGGTCCGGAAGAACTCCTGGAAAAGCTGGCATCCAGTATGTACCTTGTAGTAAGCATGGGACATAGATGAGATAGTGAGGGGAAAGTAATTCCAGTGTGGAGAATGGTGAGAGTTAAGTTAAATCCAGGTCTGTGTGTGAGACAGCTGGATAAAACAGGGCCAAGAACATGTGAGGAGAAGAAAGAAATAGCCTTGGGTAGGATATGATCAGATATTGATGAACTTGGAAGTCCATTGAGGAGCTGGAACCTGATCATTAGAATCTGCTCTGAACACTGGTACAGTGTGTTTTAGCGCAGATGTGAAATTTTGAAAGCAGGGAGAGTGGGAGTAGAACTTAAGGGAGAGAGCTAAGTTGGTCCCCTGTTGCTCAATATCTGGGTGGGGAATAACAGCTTGGATTTCAGTTCCATTCAGAAAACATTTCTGAAGGCCTACTATGTACGAGGTGTTACTGGCTGTTCATGGCACTGAATGAAAAGAAGGGACAGTGAATCAGAGAATGGTAACAGGACCCGAGAGGCCACAGAAGTACGCAGGCATCCTAATACACAAAGCCTCATCAGCTATATTGTTTATGTTAATACAGGACTGGTCTGGAATTTTTATCTTTTTTTGTTTGTTTGTTTTTGTTTTTTTCAGATTTTGAAATTGGAGGAAGTATCAAGGAGGATACAACACAGGTAATATATAAGGACATTGAGCAGCATAGGGCATTAATAGAAAAGTCTAAAAGGGTCGTTTCCCAGAATGCTGATCCAGGTAAATACCATAAAAGGGAATGCATCTCAGGAAGACAATGGGAAACCCTCCAAGGCATTAGACAGGGAAAGCTGATGTCTCAGCCAAAAGATTTAGGGAAAGCTATAGGGCATCCAAGGCCTTTCATGGGCAAGAGAACCTACCGGCTGCTCAAATACGGAGAAAGCTTTGGAAGGAATGCTCGTCTTATGTGCCGGATGACCCACCAGAAGGAAAATCCTTATAAATGCAGTGTCTGTGGGAAGTGCTTTGGTAGAAGCAGGAGCCTAATCAGACATCAAAGAATCCACACTGGAGAAAAACCTTTTAAATGTCTTGACTGTGGAAAAAGCTTTAATGACTCCTCCAACTTTGGTGCCCACCAGAGAATCCATACTGGGGAGAAACCCTACAGGTGTGGAGAATGTGGAAAATGCTTTAGTCAGAGCTCGAGTCTTATCATACATCAGAGAACCCACACTGGAGAGAAGCCCTATCAGTGTGGGGAGTGCGGGAAGAGCTTTACCAACAGCTCCCATTTCAGTGCCCACCGCAGGGTCCACACTGGTGAGAACCCCTACAAATGTGTGGATTGTGAAAAAAGTTTCAATAACTGTACAAGGTTTCGAGAGCATCGGAGGATACACACTGGAGAGAAACCCTACGGCTGTTCCCAGTGTGGCAAACGTTTCAGTAAGAGTTCTGTCCTCACCAAACATCGGGAAGTTCATTCCAGAGAAAAGCTTCTGCCACACCCACCTTCCACGTATTCCCCAGACAACCTGCCTAAAGGAAAGACTGATGAATTCAGGAAAACTTTTTGATGTTGACCTCTTCTCCTATGTCCCCATTAGCCATTTTACCCAACCTCACCCTTGGAAGCAGTCTTTTCTTAGCTATGAAATGTAATTCCCAAGACACACTTGAGAATATAAATAAACTAGGAGCCCGCCTCATGTTCTTACCTCCACCTCTAACTTGACCAGTCTGTTCCTCTCAACTTCTCCCTTAGCAAAGTAGAGAAGATGTCCTGTCTGGGTTCAGCATGACAGTCCCTTCGGTATGTCAAAGCCTCTGCCATGGGACTGCCAAATCCAACAACGTTCAAGGTCCCTCCACGTAGCTGAGAGTTGTTTTCAAGCAGACCCGACATGCTGAAAGTTTCCTGTTGTCCACCACGTGGGAGCCGAATGCAGCTCGATCCCAGATTTCTTGCAGGGGTAGAATTTGCAGGCGTCTGATCAGGACGACACCACATGCATCTTGGCTTTGAAGATAGAAGGGAGATTGAGATTTTACAGGTTCCTTGAGAAATCTGTTGCACAATATACTTTTGTGTCAAGTTGATCCCCACAGCTCGGGCGGAGTCCCTGTACTGTCACTGAAACCACATTACTAACGCCTGGCCCTCCATAGAGATGAGAAGCAACTGATCACCCACCATGCTGACCTTTTCTGGACCTGAAGGCCGAAACCCCTTTGGCTGCTGCTTCTCCAGCCCCTACATAATCCAATTCCTCTTACTGATTCTCATAAGTCCTACACTTACTTACCTCTTAGGTGTTCTGGGTGCTCTCATCTGACTCTCCTGAACTACCAGGCCCTCTCCAGATTAAATAGGATGCATGCCCGTGGTGCGTCTCATTAAAATAAAGTAGAATCTTAACTCAGACACATTCTACCCTACCACTGCTCTGGTTCTTACCTAGAACATGACTGGCATGTTGGCATATTTTATGCCTCCCAACCCCACACTTTAGTATAATGTTACGTAATAGTTTTCTCAAACATTAAGGGAGTAGGGAAGAAGTGCAGTAGAAACTGGACACCTTCACTATTTCTAAGACCAGTAGGACTCCTTAGGCCTGCTCTAGATCAGAGAGCCCCCTCATTCAGACCACCACCTCTGGGGCTGTTTGTTAAATACATCTTCCTTTTCTGAGGCTTATAGTTAGTCCCCATTCATAGGATCATCAACCTAACTGTAGAGCCCAGAGTAATTTATATAACTCTATAGCTTACTGAGTGAAAGTGGAAAGATTTGCAGAAACTTCTAATCTAGAACACTTGTCATTTTACTCATTTACCTATTTGTCTTAAAAAATCTCTTTGATAATCCCTTAGCACTAACCCAACAGGTATTGAAGGAAGGGTCAAAATGGGGAGGGGAGAGGCAGGGAAGTAGTTCATTTCTGGAAGTTATGGATGAAACCACGGAATCTGGTCTTCCAAGGCTGGTTGCTCCAGGATGAGGCAGTGACATACCATTACTACATAGGTGACCTGGGGCGGCTTTGCTTTGGGGAGGGGAAGTCCTGAGTTTGGTGGAAGGACAGCCAGAATCAGGGCTATGCAAAGATTCTTTTGATCTGATCTCTCCCCCTCTTTGTCAGATGTTCTCTTATTTGAAGACCTCTGGAGATCATATTTTTCCTTTGAGTATGTTTGAATCTTTCAAAGCCTGTTCTGAGGAGGGTAGGCAGTGTAGAAAGAAATCCAATTCATGGCGCCAGAATAGGGTGTGGCCTGCTGGAAGGCAGGTGACTCAGGTACACATTGATACATGTTTCCGATATACATTTGTTGATGTTATGACTATTCACACCTCAGTAGGTTAATTTCCTGTGTGTGGTCTGAATTATAGACTTCTAATGGTTAAGTACAGTGTCATGTCGTTAGTGTGCCTAGCACAGTGAGATGCGTGTGGTGCCTGTGGGCGTGTGCTTGTATCGTGTAGTTGTTCTGGAAATCCAGCCCTAGAGAAGATGCCCACAAATAGAAATCACCACTTAGTAATATGTACACAGGATTGATAATTATATGGAAGCATGATTCAGGAAAGTAGATGATTTATTCTTAAGTATTAAGTACCGTTCCATGTAAGGCTGTGTTCCAGGCACAGTGAGGGGATGCGAACATAGAGAAAGAAGTGGTGCCCGTGCTCAAGGACCCGGCAGTACGAAAGAGGAGGCATTGCAGCAAAGGTAATTAATGGCATTTACCTTCACGTCACTCGCAAAAGGTCAATGACTCCACTGTGAGAAAATCACCGTCGCCTACAAAAGTGTTTTTCTGAATTGCCTTGAATTGTATACCTCTGCATCTCCGATGTCCCCAATGGCAGGAACTGTGCAGGACCCATTCCATCTCGAATGGAACAGACCGAGTCTGTGTGAGTTTCATTCGTCTGGGACCACACAAAGGTGGAACCCGGGTTCCCCTGCTGGTGTTCCTAGTGGTAAATGGGCTGTTTGGACGTGGGTTAAGTTGCCTTCACGAACTCTGTGTCTGTGCTGAAGAAATAGAAAGTCCTGCCTACCAGCTTAGGCCAAGACAACGTGCATCTTGTCTTTTCTAAATTGGAGCATGGAAGTCCAAATGAATAACGTGTCTTTTATATCACATAGCATTGCCTTTATGAAGATCCATAGGAAAAGGTTTTTTTCTGGGTCTCAGTACCAGGGAAAGTTCTGATCCTAAACAGGAAAAAAAAAAAAAAAAAGAAAGGATACAAACACTGTGATTTTTGTAACTTACTGCTTTTCTCTCTTTGTTCTGGCTGCTGGAAAGCTCAACAAAACATACAAGCCACCTCAACCAATTACCTAAAACCCCTGTTTGTTTAATCTTATCTGATTTCTTTGAAAATTATACCAAATCCTATTTTTTAAAAGCAGTATGAACAACTGGACATTTTATTCTCTGACATCTTACCCAAGCCACTTTGGAAACTGGCTTGTATTTCCTGCCTATACTTGCTTTATTACCCCCACAAATACCTCCAGTTCCTACCAGCGATTTTATTACACATACAACCTAACTTGTTCATAAATCTTCTTTAAAGAAGGAACTTTCATACATATGCTTAAACTGCTCAGGGCAGCCTGCCCTGGGGGAGCGAGCATTAGACCAGAAGCTGAAAAGGACACATTTCAGTCTTGTCGCTTTCACTTACTGAGCATTGTTGGACAGACCTCATCCTCTCTGGACCAGTGTTCCTTATCTGGAGAGATGTTATACTTGATTGCCAAGACTGCTCTGACTCTAATGTGTAGTGAGACTGCAGGGCACGGTGTAGATGAGGAAGAGGTTATAAGACCAGGTAGCCAGCCTGGCCCACCATAGCAGGCGGCATCCAGGCCACACTGAACCCACCTCATACTTTAGGAAGAGGGAGGCCGTGAGCAGCCCAGGAGCTTGTGCAGTGAGGAGAAAGGACACATCATTCATGTTCACCAGCAGGCAGCCGCTGGAGCTCCTTGGTAGCCGATGGCAGGCAGCTGCAGTGAAGAAAGCCCGTATGTGAGGTCTGGTGCCCAGTGAAGGATGAGACACCACTAGGAAGAAGCTGGGGAAGCCCCAAACGCAAGGCGTGTGTGAGCAGCTTGTGCAGTTGTTAGCTTTGGCCTCTGAGTGCATTCCAGGTATCAATGTATGTCTCTTCATTGTTTTGTATTCACGTTCACTTAGATGTCTTCTTGAAAACTTGTCTGTGAAATAAATGTCAAAAATAAATGACTCCTGTGGTTTTTGTCATAATTTGAAGGAGGTTTTCCATGACAGGAAAAGAGAACTTATCCAAGAGGTCATAAAAGCAGATCCCAGTAGCTCTGTAAAGAGAGTGTCCGTGTGATCTCAGCTCCCCGCTCTCCCCACACCTCCCAGGACCCTTCGTGAGTCCCCAGCTGTCCATGAGCAGCAGCCTCGGAGAGCTGCCTCCACCACCACCTCTGATTCTAGGGTGGCGTTCACCCTGGAGGCATGGAGCTCATTTGTTCTGGGTGACGCCCCACCCACAGCCCTTCCTGATGCTTTAAAACCAGGCTTGAAATTTCCGCAAAGAAAGCGTGGCTTTGGATTTACTGTTTTGTTTTTGTTTTTTGTTTTTTTTCAACGAGTCCCAGTGGCTTTCATTTCGCCTTTGTTCCCCTAACATTGTCAACTCCACAGGTCAGAAGAGTCAAGTGGAGCTTTGGCCACTTGGCAGGGATATATATTTCCAGCTAAACTGGAAGGCACCGTAGGAAGAACCACTGGATGGGTTTAGAGAGCCATTCACCTGAAGCTGGGGGAGACTGTATGTCTCTCTTGCCGGGGCTTTACAAGCCTCTGCTCTGTGCAGCTGGCCGCAGCAGTACCCAACATCCTCAAGAATCACAACTGCTCAGAGTCCGTGTCTAAGAACCGCTGGAAATGTTCTAGGCTTTTTGTGGGTAAATGGCCACAGCCTTTTAGAAGGAAATGAAGATCATGGCTTGGACACTCAGGTGTTCTGTCAGCATTGTCCCAGATGACTGGCCTCCATTCGCTAACAGACATTAAGTTCTGTGAACTGACTCACATCTGGGAATTGGATGAGAGACTTTAAATCTCTAAGGGAAAAAAAAATGTTTAAGGGCTACGGATTTTGAAATCCTATAAGCCAGTTACATTGATTAGACTTGAAGGGAGGAGAATGAATATTTTGTGTTTAGGAACTAAAAGGAATGCAGCTGGGGGATGGGAAACATCATCTTTTGGATCCCCCATCTGTTCCTCTGGAAGATGAGAAGGGTCAAAGTACCTGTCTGTGTTATTTTCCGGGGGCTGCTGTACAAATTACCCCAAACCGAGTGACTTAAAACAACCGAAATTTATTCTCCCACGGTTCTGAGGCCACTAGTCGGGAATCAGGGCATCGGCAAGACCACACTCCCTCCAAGGCTGTAGGGGAAAACCCTTCCTTGCTCCTAGCTCTTGGGGACTCCTGGTCCTGGCATGTGGCACCGTGACTCCAGTCTCCGCCCCATTCTTCTTCCACGTGCCTTCTCTTCGTCTCTCTGTGTCTTTCTCTGCCTCTTGTAAGGACTCCCATTGGATTTCAGGCCCGCCCTAACCCAGCATGATCTCACCTTGATTGCTGCTTACCTTAATTACATTGCGAAGAACTTATTTCCACATATGGTCACATTCTGAGGTTCCAGGGGGATGTGGATGGTGGGAGGACACTATTCAACCCACTGTGCTGCCTCAGAGGGTCGTCGTGGGGGATAAATGAGATAATGCACATAGAGCAATGTGCATAGTGCCAAGCACGTAACAAATAATCCATGTTAGCTGTACACATGTCTGTGTGCACGTGTGTAAATGTGTGTATACATGCGTGCATGTGTGCATGCATGGGTTATATGTGTATGTGTGCATGTATCTGTATATAACTATTTTGTTATTTACTAGGTTTACCAAAGCCTTATTTCATTACTTCTTTAGCCAAATGAAACTAACTTTTAACACTTTTCATTCTTTGTAAGTGTTCTAGTTTGCTTCTGTTTTTTTTCCATATTATTTCCTCCCTTTGTCTTTCTCTTCTTCCTTTCTTTCTCTCTCTCTCTTTCTTTCCTTTCTTTCTTTCTCTTTCTTTCTTTCTTTCATTCAGGTTTATTGCTGTTGTTATTTCCTTTCCTCCAAAAACTACTCTGTTTGGGCATGTAGGGTGTCTGCTTTCTCACCAGGCAGCCTTGGAACATATTGGTGATTTTCTCTAGTGAGCATTTTCCTCTTATTATTCATGATATTCATATCTTTCATCCAAAGACCACTGTCTCTCCAGACCTACATTATGCTACATTATCGATTTCTTCGGGAGAAACTTGCCACTCTGGCCTGCCCCCATCCCCACCCTCACCCCCAGCAGAGTGCCCTGAGTCGGCTGGTCCATGTCCTAGGTAGTATTGGGCACTAACCCAGACCCTGGACTCTGTGTTGGGCTTTTCAGCAGGACCCTACAGTCTGATCAGAAATTGATTCTGAGCTCCTGGTGGAGCTCCAAGATGGGTCTGGCTGAGTGGGAGACAGGCTCTGGGGTGGCCTGCATCTTAAGTACCTACCTTGGCACTGGACTCCAAGCCAGGCCCCCACTAACTAGACTCTGGATGGCTAAGACCCAACCCAGACTCTTGCTTCCTCCCCAGCAGTGCTCATTTCTGAAATGAAAAAGCAAGTCCACACCAAAGGAAATACTGGACTATTTATTGCAAAGCTAGATTGGCAGCTCAGGGAGCAAGGAAACAGAGCACTGCAGGCCCTTCTATAACAGGAGTCGGGGACCAGGAGAAGGAGAAAGAAAGGGGGTGGGAGAAAGGAACTCATACATAAACGGCCACTTCTTCCAACTGCTCTTCCGCTCCTGGGAGCTTCCCAATCAAGAAAAACCCCTCTGTTGTGCGGTGCCAGGCAGGGCTGGCAACACGCTCCCCAGGCTGATGTCTCTGATGAGCACGAAGGAATTCAGAGAACCTAGAACATCCTCAGAACTTGGCAGCAGTGTGTCGTCTGGGAGGCCAAGCACACGTTGGGGGAAAAGCGGGTGGGCGGCTCTTCTGGGGCCTCTGCCCCAGCAGGAAATGCAGGAGGTGGCCTGTCTGTAACCCAGATGGGTCGTCAGAGGCCACCTGGGCTGCAGGAACGTCACTGGCTCGGTGTCACCGTCCCTTTAGTATTAGGCGGGTTTTCCCATCTCCAATGAAGAGCCTACAGAAAAGATGGTCTTGTGAGGTCTCCGGGCCTCTAAGGGGAGAGACCCAGCCCTTCACCACAGGTCTCCAGGCCCAGAATTCTCCAGAGAGATGCTTTCCTTTCCAGCCTCAATAGTCAAATCCCCTTGGGGGAAAGGGAGAAACTCCTTCTTGTCTGTGTTCCAGCTCTTTCCCTGAAGATGCTCATCTCTACCACTCCAAAAGCAACAGAGAATTATTAGGTTAAACCGGACTGCAGATGGGCAATGATGGCAGACACCCTACACCAGCCCAGCGACTGTGCTCTCCCAGACTGTGGGAGGAGGGTCCAACTTGTATCAGATCCAGACCCTATTCCCCACATGATCTGGAACAGAAAAAGCAGGACCCTACAGACCGTGGAGGCTCACAAGAGGAGAGTTCAGGGAGAAGCAGTCAAGCAGATATGATCCTTCTGCTAATATCAAATTCATCACCCACCACACGATGCTGGGGAGCACTGTTCGCACTGCAGTTCATGTGAATGGTACCTGCTAGCAGGTATGCTCTTGGGGGCACCATGTACATGGTTTTCTCTGCGGATGGGGCTCCCTGGAGTTGTACGACAGCCCTGTGAGGAACCAGTCCTCCCCCACTCCTGGTGCACATGGTTGTGCAGGGAAGGCTGATCTTGTCCCGACTCCAGACACAGCCAATAAGCATGCCTGAGTGCTTGCTTGGAACCCCCCATGGCTCCAGTGATGGATTCAGAGGTGGACATGACCCAAGCTGGACCAGTCCAAATCAGTGAACATCAGACCCCAGACTTTTGTTAGAGCCTTTGTTCTAGTTCCTCTGGAGTCATTAAGCTGCTGGGATATGAGCCTAGAATTCCTGGTGAACATCTCGGCTTCTCCTGGAGAGCCTCTCAGAGCATGAGGCCTGCTCAGAGGAGAGCAGAGGCCATGGGAAAGACCAAGATCTAAAGACATGGCTTGAGCACCCACCTAAAGCCAGTGCTACCTGTGAACTTTTCAATTCCGTGAGCCAGTCAATTCCCCCCTTGTGACATAAACTGTGTTGAGGGGGATTTCTGTCTCTTACAACCAAAGTTCCAGAGCCATAATCTTCGCCTCTGAAGAAGACTCCCCCTTCTCTTCTTTCATCCCAAGTGAGATTCTAGCCCTGGACACTCTGGGAACCATCACCAGGTGCCCATCAGAGGGGCCAGTGACCCAGGGTCACACTCCTACCTGACGAGCACTCCCACAAGCAGGCTGGCTAGGAGTGGGCCCAGCCAGTAGATCCAGTGGAAGTCCCAGTGATTAGCCACAATGGCAGGTCCAAAGGCACGGGCAGGATTCATGCAGGCTCCAGACACGGCACCCCTGCAAACACCCAGCCACATGGTCACCAGGATCTCAGCCATGGCCCAACTCACATCAAGTTCATTTCCCCAACTAGTGCTAGGCCACACAGCATCCAGAAACCCTCTTGAAGCCACCATACCATGGGGGCCTGGGCGGATCCCAAAGAAGGTACAGGTAAAGAGACTATTAGCACCAGGAAGTGAAAGGCTTGTCTGTCATTCCTCACACACCCTTCTAGAACAATGGCCAGCAGAGAGTGTTCGGTGATGACAGGCAGAGAAGATGGATCTAGGTCCTTGCAATGTTGAAAAAGCAGTCATCAGCTACGCGAACTTTGGAGTCAAGCTGACTTGGATTCAAAACCCAGCCTGGCTATTTCTAGCTGTGTGGCTTTTATTGAACCCCTCTGTGTTTCCGTTGAGGTCAAAGGGCCCACCTCATAGGCTGTCATCAGGAGTGAATGAGGTCATGCATTTAGGACCTGTGACTCACGTGTAATTTGTGTGAAAGTGTTTCATCTAGCTAACCCAGTTGAGACCCTTGTTATGCCACAAGCTTGGGGCCCAGAGACTCCTACGGGGAGGCGGGGCTGTTCCCCAGGAGCACCTCTCTAGTTCTGGCGTCTGTATTCTTGCCCCATTTCCGCAAGCTGGGGTCCTGCATGTCTCACCAGATCCCAGGCCCTGCAGCCAAAATCGATAAGGCGTCAATTGGCTTGCAAATTAACCAGTAGCCACTAGGGGGCAGCAAGGCACCGCCGTAGCTTTACACATACATTGCAGTCCACCCCCACCCCCGCCCAACCCAC
>LNAC01000123.1:3971756-4057912 GCA_002007465.1 Ailurus styani
CCAAAGGATGACAGAAGGGTGCCCAGCAGAGCCAGGAAAGGCTAGACTGTTCTGCGTGCAAGAGGAAGGAGGTGGACATTAGGAAAGCGCTCCCTTGTCCCCTTTACCAGGAGATTTGGGCTCTTGTCCCACATCTGTCCCTTAATTTGCCGCTGTCCACTGTGTCCTCTCTGAGCTCCTCATATATAAAATGGGAGAGATAATCCCTGACCCAAGTTTATCCCCTCACTCCCTTCCCAAGCCCCTGGAGGGACTCAGCCTAAATGAGTTGAAGGGTGTGGAAGCTCTGTGTGAGTCTTAGGCGAAAGCCTGGCTACCCATTGGCTGAACAAACAAGCCCACGGAAATGTTTTATTGACGCTACAGAAAAACGGAAAACCTCACATGAGAAGGCAGGTTTCCAGCTTCCCCAGAATGACGTTGGAAGGGTCACCGGAGGCCCACATTCCCTCACAGCAACAGCTTACTAGAGGTGAACAGTGGTGCCTCCTTAGATACCCCAGGCCTCACCACTTCCTGTTGTTTGCGAGTGCCTGCCCACTTCCTCTGTTTGCATCACCTCTGTGGCCCCTGTTAGCAACTGAGTCTGCGACCCTCAGGTAAGCTCTGCAGACCTGACCTCCTCCAGGGCCAAAGGTTGGCCCACGACTCACCCTGCCAGGATGTCCACAGTGACGGCAAAGCCAATGGAGAATGGAGCCAGAGGTCCCTGTGTCCTCTCGTTGATGGCGCCCATGCAGACTGCCAGGGCCAGCAGTGTCGTCATGATGAGCTCCGCCACCACTGCCCCCACCACCTGCCCCGACTCCTGGACTGTCACAAAGGCTGCCCCAGATGCGTTCCAGAACCTCTCTTCAGGACTCACCGCCTGCAGAGAGCATCAGCTCACCCTCAGTGTGGGCAGGGAGCAGGCTGGGAGCTGAGGGGAGGGGGCTTGAAGCGCATGCTCCCAACCCTTAGAGCAGTGACGGGTTCTGTCCAATCTGTTCCAGTTTTTACTGTGTGGCTCAGTGAGGGCCACTGGACTTCTCTGAGCCTCCTTTCGCTCATCTGTAAAATGGGACCACCCAGCAGTAGCTGCAGGTATTGTGGGCCTGAAGCTTATGTAACTAGATGACCCTCTTTGAGAAAAAATACAAAAATACCTTACTCAGCAAACTTTGCAAACACCTCCAGCCAGATGAACCCACTGCCAGCTCCCAGTCAGGCCCCTTGGAAGGGATGAGGGAAACCTGAAGCCATAGCCCCATGAGCTTCACAGGGAATGAGCCTCAGGGGTCATCCTGGCCCCTGGAGAGGGAAGACAGCACAGCAAGCTTCTGGACCCTGAACCTAAATCTGGACTCCACTGCTTACCAGTGTGGCTGAACTTGGGCCAACAACACCCTTCCCGGTGCCTGCGTTTCCTCCTCCATAATGTGGGGGTGCTGATAATCAGAGCTCCCAGCTCCAGCAGCAGGCAGCGGGTGCCCTCTAAGAACTGACTGTGGCTTCCTGAGACATCACAGGGAGATTTAAGGAGACAAGATGTGCAAACCACTTCGCAGGAAGGGTGTGCTCGGTGACCAGAGTTTCTGTCCCACACTGCTCGCTACTGTGTGGGGCAAGTTTGCAAGTGGCCCAGCCTGAGGGAGGCCTGGGAGATGCTCTCCCTGGAGGATCAGAGCGGGAAGGTCCGGTCCCCATTCTGCACACAGGGGGGTGGGGGGTGGGGTCTCAGAGGGGGACATGGAGAGACCAGGGCAGGGGAGATAGCAAACTAGGACTTGAGACTGAAGTCTGCAATGCGACAGTGCTTGGAGCTACAGACCAAACCCCAGCCAGGTTCACAGGCGCCCCCTGTCCCCTCACCCCATGCCCCCTAAAACACATGCCCACAAGGCCTACATTTTGAAGGGCCCCTGGTTGGATGGAGACTTAGCAGCAACAGAGAAGAAAGAAAGAGAAGGGAAGAAGGGAGGAAAGAAGCGAAGGACAGAGGAAAAGAGTCCATCCGTGGAGTTATGCTTGGAGCTATAAAACTTCTGTGGTGGGGAGAAGAAGCTAGCCATCCTAGTGGGAGAAAATGTTCCAGACATAAACTGAATATTATCTCCCATCACAGGTAGAGAAACTCTGTTTAAAGGCAGGCAACCTGGAGAAGGCAACACTGCCTGGCAGGCAACACTCAGAGAAGTTAGTCCAGGAGTTTCTTAAGGACAGTAAACCTCAGTTTGTTGAATGAATGAGCAGGATAATGAATGAATGAATGAATGAATGAATGAATGAATGAATGAATGAATGAATGAATGAATGAATGAAAACACATTAGAAACATTATTCAAAGCCATTCCAAAGCCAGAAATGGTCTCAGGAAGAGAAACTTCACCCCCAAATTCTGCTTCTTGGTCTGTCCAGGGAAGGGCTGTGTCCGGAGATGGACAGAATAGGGTGTGTTTGGAGAGAACCAAAGGCCCCCTTCCTGGGAGAAAAGGACCGCCCAATCCCGCTGGAGGAAAATCCCACGGGAAAAGAGCTGGGTACCTCCCACTCCCTGCCCCCTCCCTACACACTCCACCAGCCCAGCCCCCGTGGGGATCACCCACCTTGGCCAAGGCAGCCCCGATCAGCCCCCCACAAAGCTGGGAGATCCAGTAGGGAAGAAGCATCACCAGGTTGAGGCCTCCGATCAGCGTGGCTGCCAGGGACACCGCAGGATTGAAGTGTCCACCACTGTCACCCGCAAGAGCAGAAAGAAGCCTTGAGACCAAGGTCTGGGCCGGCCCCCCGAGAGAATGTGCCCCAGTTAGACCCCAGTCTGGTCTTGCAGGGCAGGAGTGAGTCCAGGATCTTGCCTGAGTAGAAAACAGGCACCAGATCCCACCCATTTTCCCTGAGGTGCCAGGTGGCGGGGTGAGGGATGTGGGCGAGGGCCAGGGAGTAGAGGGCAGCCCCCTTTCTGCCCTCCAGCCAGACCCCATGGTGCCCAGAGGAAGAGCATGGTGGGTGACCATCCCTCTACTCCTTCCAGACTCACTTAGAGCTCCAGCCCTTGGGAGATGCAACCACCAGTCAGGATGAGACCCCCAATTCCAGATTAGTGGACAGAGAGAGGTATCCTGGCCTCCCCAGTGGCTAAACTCTGCTTGTCGCCAGGCTGGAGTAAAACCCCCTTCCAGTGCTGACCACACAGTGACCAAGCACTTGGTGCGGGCTAAGCTCTTTCGGTCATACAATTCCCATGCTGCCCCCCTGGGGCTTGCCTCCTGGTTGGGCCACTTACTGACCATGGAACCTTGGACAAATCACATCTCCTTTCACAGTTACAACAGGAAAATGGGGGTAATAATAGCAACTGTCCCCAAGGGGTTGTTGTGAGGATTCACTAAGTTCGTACAGTGCCTGGCACTTGGCTGCACTGAGTATGTGTGGGCTTGAGAAAGAAAAAGGTAAAAAAAAAAAAACCTCTCTTCTTCCCCTGTTATTTGGGGTTTGGAGGGGAACTTACCCAAAGCCACAGAGCTCATAGGCTGCAGAGGCAGGATTCGAACTCGGACAGTCTGACTCCCCAGTGCACACTCCTATCTGCAGTGCTCTTGGAACTGTGGGCACACACCCAGGGTCCCTGCCGATAGCCTTGCTCCCCACCCCCGGGCTGCCCAGACTAGCCTGGGCTGCCCAGGTAGGCCCAGACAGAGGGCTCAGAGATGATCTCACCTGATAGTCCCCAGTGTGGCAATGAGGAGGCCCAGGGCCAGCCCGTGCGCCAGGGCCGGCTGCAGCAGCCCAGCGTCCGTCCCGTTCTCGATGACCGACAGGCACCCGATGAAGATGAAGAGGGCAGAGCCCAGCAGTTCCACCAGACAGGGCTGTAGGAACTGCTCATACCAGGACCCACGACACCTGCCTCCCATGCTTGGCTCCTTCGTCTTGCCACTGCCAAATTCCGGGTCACACATAGACACAGCTGCCTGCAGTAGGAAAAAGGGAGAGTGGGCACGGACGGGTAGGAGGAGAGGCCAGAAAGTAGCCCCTAGTGCCCCAGCCTTGAATTGATCCTCAGCACCCCCTTGCACGGCCAGGTGGCAGAGGCAGAGGCCGGCAGTGGGCTCACCTCTGCAGACATCAGGGCCAAAGTGATCTGGAACCTGTTTGTGCCTGAGCTGCCTGGGAAACCCACACCTGCTCTCCTGGACACTCTTATCTCTGGGACCTGAGCTACTGATCCTGCTTCAGGTTCTGGCTCTTTTAAAGGACACAGAGGCTCCCCGAGGGTGCCAAGAAAGCAATAAAGTGCAGGTGGGAGGTGGCCCTGAGGCCCAGAAGAGGAAACTTTTTTTTTTTTTAATCTCAAGTGGGCAGGGCAGGGGATGGTCAAGAATTGCTGAGGTTTCTGCCAACGAGGGGAAAAGGCACATCACCTGGAGAGCGCTCCAGGCCACCCCCAGCGGGTGATGGAGGGCCCAGCCCCCTCAGCCCCCTGTAGTCACCATCAGGGTCCTCCAGCATGTGGGCAGGAGGAGGCCCCCAGTAGGTTGGGACCGCGCGTGGGGAACACTGGCTAACTCGTCTTCAGTGATTTTTTCCATGGATTACTTCAGACATCTCCTCATACTCAACTCCTGCACTCACTCACCCTCAAAGCCTGATCCTGGACTGAGCATGTGGACGGATGACCGTCCCCTGACGGTCAGAGGCAGCCGAGGTGATACCATGCGGCATGGGATAGCCTGAGGGCTTTGGAAACAGGTACCTGGATCTCAGTCCCAATTCTGCCATCAGGTGGCTGTGAAACCTTTCTGCTGTGGATGGTGTTGCAGTACCAGCAGCATGGAGTCGTTGTGTGTAGACTGCCTTAACACACAAGTTTGTTTGTTTCCCAATTGTGGTAAAATACAGACCACATAAAATGTACCATTTCAACCACTTTGAAGTATATAATTCAGTGGCATTAAGTACATTCATATTGTTTTGCAGCCATCCATCTTTAGAACTTTTTCATATTCCCAAACTGAAACTCTGTACCCGTTAAACAGCTCCCCATTCCCCTCTACCCCCTAACCCCTGGCAACCACCACCTACTTTCTATCTCTATGAATCTTACCACTCCAGGGACCTCGTATGAGTGGAATCATGCAATATTTGTCCTTTGTGAATTAACCCACCGGTTTTGCAATCACAAAACCGATGTGACCCTGGGAAATGTAACTCTCCTAAATTTCTACTTCCTCATGTATAACAAGCTATAATAATAGTACCCACCTCACAGGGATGCTGTGAGGTTTAAATGAGATACTATATAGAAGGGACTTAGCCAAGTGCCTGGAAGGTAGAAGAGATGTAGAAATTGCTCGATAAATAGAAACATATAAACAAATCTATATTCTTAATTAGTAGATGCTGGTGTTGTGTTGATTGTGTGTCTGGCACTGTCGTAAGCTCTTTGTTATATTAACTCAAATATTTAAATTCTTACTGTGAACTAGTTCTAAGAGGTAACTGGAAATGTAGCAATGAATAAGACAGGCAAAGATACTTTCAGCGCTCATAACTATTATCGCAGTGTTTTTCTGTACAGATAGAGATGCATAGAGAAACAGGTCAGCTATAAAAGAATTTAATGAAAATGCCTACTGTCTACTGACTATACACTACCACCACATACCCAACTCTGTGCTAAGCCCCCCACATCTATTCACAACAACCCTGTGATTTCTCATCCCTATCTTCAGATGATAAAATCAAGGCACAGAGAAATTGAAGAAATTGCCCAAGGTTGTATAGATAAAAAGTATCTGCTTCAGGACAGAGAAGACGCATCAAGGGTATGACAGTTTGCTGAAAGCTCTTTTCAGCTGGAGGCTCTGAATGCAGCCCCTCTTTTGAATATCTGCACATCTCAGAAAGTGTAGGTCGATTACCCTCCCTCCTCTGTGCCCACAGCACCCTGTACGAGATGTCTCTTACACCCTTCCTCTCGTGTCCCTGCGAATGGCAACACAAGACAACTGTCCAGCCTTCTGCTTCCCCCATCTTCATGTTTTGCCTCAGTCCCACCAAGAGCTGCTTCCAGAACAGTTCTCCCCTGGTTTCCCCCAGGCCTCCATCAGTTCTCACTCTTGGAAAAAAAAAAATCAAATGGTCACGACACACCTGCCAGGGCCTAGGCCCCGCACTAGACACCTCATATGCACTCCATCAATTAACACTTACAATCATCTAGTATCTTCCCCATTTCACAGGAGGCAGGAACTCCCAGCTGGGCCTACCATAACTCCTCACCTGGGCCCCTAGCTTCACCCCAGCTTAATCTGTTCCTCTCATACTGGGAGCCAGGAGGGCACAGTTGGGCACATGGGTCCAGGTGGGGGGTCAGCCCTCTCTGCCTTTGCCCACTGGCTTCTCCTTCAGCCTCAGTGTTTTCTTCTGGAAAAGTGGGCTAATGGTGTTCTCCAACCCTATAAGGTAGTTGCGTAGATTGAATGAGACCATGCACTGAGCACTGCACCCAATTCAGAGTAGGTGCCCCATCAATAATCCCTATTATTACGGTTTGTTGGAATATCTATTCATCAGAGTAGGCTAACCCGTGCAACAAAGAGCCCAGAGTTTGGATGGCTTCATGTAATACAGATTGATTCACTGTTGACATAATAGTTCATAGCAGGCCATTTATGACATGGTGACTTGGGGATCCAAGCCACCATGGGGACCCACCATCTAGGTCACCAGCCAGCAGATGGGGAAAAAGAAGACATGGAGGGTGTGCAGGATGCTTTTATGAGCTAGGCCTAAAGTGGCAAGTAGCACTTCCATTGATATTTGATTGACTAGAATGCAGTCTTGTGGCTTCACCCGACCACGAAGGAGTCTGGGAAAAGCAGTTTGTGTGCCCAGGAGGCAAAAGAAAGGTGTTTCGTGAGCACTGGAATTTCTGCTGTTCCCCAGACTGTCTACCTAATCACGTCCTTCCCTGCATTGAAACCTTTCAGCCCTTCCTGTGGCTTTCAGGACAAAACCAAACTCCCAGAGCCAGCCACACAGAGGCTGTGAGTCCTGATGTGGGAAACAAAGGCAGAAGAGAAATTATTAAATTTCCTGACTACCTACAGTCCACTGACAAGTCCTCCAAACAGGCAGAGTGACATTCCTCTAGGGACTCAGCTGCCTCGATGTTGATGCTGAGGGCAAAAGGCAATCTTAGCCCATAGCCCTGTGAGTCTACTTTAACATACAAAAATTCCTTTGGAAACTTCCTTTATCTCTACCCCCCAAGATACATGTTGGCAATCATCCCCCAAGCATATGACCCTCCGATACACATCTGAAGGGTCTCATGACTGATTTTTTGCTAAACAGTAATAAATGACATTTTTCCAACAATAGCGAGCCCCCGTAGGATCCTGGAAACCTTGTTTCCAAAATAACTGGGAATAACTGGGAGGCTTGCACTATCCCTAACCCTCTACCAACTTGAAAGTATATGATGGGTCACTCCTTATGACCCCAGTGCTGCTCTTTCTGCCCAAGGGTCCTGTCCCCGTGCTTTAATAAAACCACCTATTTGCACCAAAGACATCTCAAGAGTTCTTTCTTGGCCGTTGGCTTCAAACCCTAACATACTTTTCTACATCAAGTTCTACCCCTGACTCATCTCCTGCCACATGAGCCCTAAACAGTGTGTCAGATGAGCCAGGCGCCCGCACCCCTCCCTGTGCACGCTGTTCCCCCTATTTTGAGTCCAGTTTTGGCCCCTGGGCCAGCTTCTACTCCCCACGCAAATCTCAGATCAGACATCCACCCTCCCTGACTGCTGGACCAACTAGATGTCAGTCCTGGAGACATGCCCTCCCTCACTAGAGTCAGGGCAGGCCTCAGTAGCTCCAAAACCAGCGACTCTCCAGAGGAAAACTGAATGTCATCCAGAAAAACAACATGTTTCTACAACTCAAGGTTTCTTGCCCGGCCTGATATCTCCATACACAATGCCCTGGTCTCCCCAAAACATTAGAATAACTGGTGGGCTAGGGAGATAGTGTCTTCTTAAGAACTTGTTTGGCTTGGCCAACTTTTCAGTCTTCCAATCCCAGGTCTGGTTGACATGACTGAGGCCTTTCAATTTTATCCCTGTTTAGATCCCTGTTTAGTTCAAGATTTCTGTGCAACTGTAGGCACCTGTCTGCCATCCACCACCGGCTCCAGATGGAATATAAAAGCAGGTCTATTTATCCCGCCACGTTGCCCTTCTTTCCTTTCTCACTTTGATAGCTGCACTGTGGTGCAAGAACGTGATGCTGGCACCATGGCAGCTATCTTGACACCATGAGGTACAACTTGCCAGAAGGGTGGATCTTTGATGATATCACCAAGTCCCCAGACTAACCCTAAGGTCAACTACTTCTGGCTTTCTTGTTGAATAAAACTGTACTTCCCAGATCGTGTACCAGGGCACCCCAGAGAGCTGCACTGAACTCACAGAGGGACTATGGGGTATTATAAAATTTTAAGGGAAGTATAGTAATGCTCAATATCTGTCAGACACCATGTGAATGACTGGCTCCAGGTTGTTCAAAGTTGTAATATTAAATGGTCCTACATTCTTTCCAATAACATCGTGTCTTTGCCAAGCTGGTTTTATGGGGGTTGCCATAATAAAAAGTAAGTATCACATAAAAATCAACGTGGAAGAGGAAAGGGAGGTGGTAGTGTCCGATCTGATTTCAAGAGCATTGTGCAGTGCCTAAAGGTACACACATCCCACCTGTAGTATTTAAGAATGGAAGTTATTAATGAACTCAATTCAACTGAGTTATTTATAGTCATTTGAGAATGAAATAAAAACATAAGTAAAATGTTTTTTCCTTTCAGTATATGTATATTATTTTTTTCAAAAGGCTACTAAGTTGTTTGGACATAAATACTTATACTATGTTTTTTGGACCTATTCATTTAATAAATAGGACTATTAGGCCTTCCTTTCAGCCCAGGAATGGCGTGAACTAAGAAAGTTTGGCAGCCTCTGAAATAAACAATGTATGTCCTGTTTCGGGAACTGAGAGTCGAGTTTCATATCACTGGTAGCAGAGAACATTTCCAGCTGATACACTCCCCCCCAAAATCCTGGCGAAACTAGGCTTTCAACTTAATAATTTCTTCTTGAAACCGCCCGCTATTTGTAATGCAGATGCTTGATATTCAAGCTGATCCTGAGACGGACAGTCACAGCAACTTAGAGCAGAACCTCTCAGCCTCTTCTGAAGCAGTGGCTTTTTTTCTGTCGAAATCAATGTGCTGCCGTTTTCAGCATACAGTTACTTGGAGCTCAGGGCAACATACTTGTTGGAAAGGAGTCTAGTCTGCGCCCCTTTCTCTCTGCTGAGAGGCAGGTTTCCTTTGAACCTGAGCCTGTTCTTTTCTCGTAGTAGCCACGAGAGTATTTTCTCCTCCGCAGTGTCAAGTTCAAATATTGAGGTCTTTTTTAAAGATTTTATATATTTATTTGAGAGAGAGGGTGCAAACAGGAGGACAGAGAGGGAGAAGCAGAGAGCCTGACATGGGGCTCGATCCCACGACCCTGAGATCATGACCTGAGCTAAAATGAAGAGGTGAGTCTTAACCGACTGAGCCACCCAAGTGCCCCCAGATGATGTTTTTTGAGTCACTGGTAACCAGACATCGAACATGTCGGTTATTTAGAGCTTTTACAGCAGGAGGGCATCGGACTAAGCACTCCACTACATCTCATCGGTAAGCATTCATTTGTCACCATCTGTTTATGCCCAACAACAATTAAAATGGTAGAGTAATGACCACCATTTACTAAGGCCCTCCTGTGAACTGGGACCGTGAGTTTAATCCACATGCATGATCTTGTCTTTTTTTTGCTTCTGCTGTTATCCTTTTGTCTACTATCCAAACTAAATGTCTTTATAGGAAAGGAAAGCCAAATGGCCAGCAACATGAAAAGACACTCAATCTCTCTAGCAGCCAGAAAAAAACAATTCAACTGAAAGCAACAGAACAGGAATTTTTAAAAACTGATTAATATCCAAAGCTGACAGACAGGGGGAAATCGTCCAACTCCTGCATTGCTGGTAGAAATGTGAATGGCTATAATATTTTGTAACACAATCTTGTAATATTTATCAAATATTTAAATTCGTAGACCCAGCAAGCCTCATATTTGAAAATCGATCCTATAAAAGAAAAGATCCAAAAAATAGGAGTATATGTACAGGGATATTGATTTCATCTTTGTTTATTGTAGAAAACTCTGGGGACTCCCTGAAAGATCATAATTATGAAAACACCTAAACTAAGTAGGAAATATCTTCTCCAGAATGCATGTCTCCTTTCAGTGTCCGGAACATTCCATAGTTCTACACACCCTCAAGCCTTTGGACGGTCTGTTTCCTTTACCCACAACTGCTCCCTAAATCTGGCAAAATCTTACTCATCCTTCAAGTCTGAACAAAGAGATGATAAATGTTTGTAAAGGGAGTAAGGAAAGTCTCATGGAAAATGTAAATCATGTGGGCCAGCTAACAATTAGATGAGTGTCACAAAGTGGAAGAAACAAGGCACAAAAGAGCACATGCCATACAACGTGAAGTTCAAAAATAAGCAAAGGACAGGGCACATGGAGATTTCCAGGGCGCTGCCACCTTCTGTCTCTTGATCTGGACGCTCCCAACAGGGTGAGCTCACCTTAGGGAATTCACTGAGCTATTACAGTATGTGTGCTTTTCTGCATGTATGTCATACTTCAATAAAAAGTTACAAATAAAACCAGTTTGTGTTTAGGAAGTTACCTTCTGGACAAAACCAGGAGGAAATCTGCAGGTCAATCTGTGGTCCCTATAAGAGAGGCACTGAATTCAGTCTCTTGGTTGTGGGCTGTCACATTTTATGCCTATAAAATATAAGAATATGCCCATTTAGAAATTGCTTTTCAGGAAAAAAATCAGAAGGCTTCACAATGCCCTTTATTATTCCAATAACTAAAATTGCTATCAATAACAACAAAGCTTGGGGGTCAATGAGCCCTATCCCAGATGTCAGAGGGAGCACTTAGCAAACATGACCTTGTTGACTCCTCACTCTTCGCGGCAATCTTGTAAGGCAGGTACTGTCCTCATTTGGTGGATGAGGAAACCAAAGTTCAAAGACTTGGCAAGTCACTGAAGGTCGTAAGTAACTGTGCTCAGAATCAGTTTGCTAACTGGAGAACCTATGCTTTTCATCTCTACAGGGGGTAAATTATCTCAGGGCGCCTGGGTGGCTCTGTTGGTTAAGCATCTGCCTTTAGCTCAGGTCCTGATCTTAGGGTCCTGGGATCAAGCCGCACATTGGGCTCCCTGCTCAGTGGGGAGCCTGCTTCTCCCTCTCGCTCTGGTTTGTGCTCTCTCTCCCAAGCACTCTATCTCAAATAAATAAATGCAATCTTCTTTAAAAAGAGGTAAACTATCTCCAAACAGAAACCAGAAGTATCTTTTGGATATTTAAAAATTATTTCTTAAGGAGCTTTACTGAAGAATAGCTGATAGACAATAAATTACACACATTTAAAATATACAGTTGATGTTTTGACATATGTATCCACCCATGAGACCATCATCATAACAAACATATGTATCCTCCCCCAAAGTTCCCTCGTGACCCTGTTCTTGTCTGTAGGCAATCACGAATCCATTTTCTGCCACTATAAATGAGTCTGAGTTTTCCAGAATTTTCTGTAACTGAAATCAACCAGTATGCGCTTTTTCATCTGGCTTCTTTCCCTGGTCATATTTATTTTAGATTCATCCACATTCCAACATGTACAAAGTCCTCTTACAATTATACTACAACGTTCTTACCCACTCGCCTGCAGATGGACATGTTTCCAGCTTTGAAATGCTGCCAATAAAGCTGCTATGAACATTTCTGTAACAAGTCTTTCGGGGACGTGTGCTTTCATTTCTCTTGAGCAACTACTAAGAGAGGAATGGTGGGTGTGAATTTAACTTTTAAGAAATGGCCAAGCTGGGTTATGGACACTGGGGAGGGTTTGTGCTATGGTGAGTGCTGTGAAAGGTGTAAGTCTGATGATTCACAGACCTGTACCCCTGGGGCAAATAATTAAAAAAAAAAAAAAGAAATGGCCAAGCTGTTTTCCAGAATGGATGTATATTCCCACCTGCAGTGTATGAGCCTTCCAGTCCCTCCTTATTCTCACCAACGGCAGGCATGACCAATCTTTTGGAATTTAGACATTCTATTTTGCACTAATTATGACTCATTGTGTAGAACATTTTTTTTCCATGTGCCTATTTATCACCAGCATGCCTTCTTTGCTGAAATGCCTGTTTGAATCTTGAAAGCCCATATTTTAAAATTTTGGTTCTTTTTTTTTTTTTTAAAGATTTTGTTTATTTATTTGACACAGAGAGATCAGATCACAAGTAGGCTGAGAGGCAGGCAGAGAGAGAGAGAGAGGAGGAAGCAGGCTCCCTGCTGAGCAGAAAGCCCGATGCGGGCCTTGATCCCAGGACCCTGAGATCATGACCTGAGCCGAAGGCAGAGGCTTTAACCCACTGAGCCACCCAGGCGCCCGGTTCTTTTTTTCTTATTACTGAGTTTTAGGAATACTCTGGATACAAATCCTTTTTCAATTTTATGTGTGGCTGTATTTTCTCCTAGTCTGAGGCTTGTCTTTAGCATTGAAAGTTTACCATTTTAACCATTTGTAAGTGGACATTTCAGTGGTATCTAGTGCATTCACATTACTGTGCAGCCATCATGACTAGCCATCTATGGAATTTTTTCTTCTCAGACCAAAACTCTTTACCCATTAAACAGTAACTCTCCAACCTCCCTGCCCCTGACAACTGGCATTCCAGTTGTGACTACCCCAGGTTCCTCACAGAAGTGAAATCATACAGTATCTGCCTTTTTATGTCCAACTTATCTCACTTAGCATGATGTCCTCAAGGTGCATCCATGTTGTAGGAGGTGTCAGAACCTCCTTACTTTTAAAGACTGTATAATATTCCATGCATGGATAGACCTCATTTTGTTTATCCTAACTCATCCATGCATGGATTGTTTCTGCCCTAGGGTTATTGTGAATAATACTACTATGAATAGGGATGTAATAATGCTTTCTTGATTGCTAACCAAAAAAAAAAGAACTTTTTTCCTTAAAATTACAGAAGTTCCCTTTATCCTCTGTGTCAGTGGTTGTCTTCCCTAATATCTCTCTCTGTCTCTGTCTCTGTCTCTCTCTCTCTCTCTCTCTGTGTGTGTCTCTCTCTCACCAGCTCTGTTCCTATAATGGATATCTGGCACTAGTATCTGCTTAAGAGCTAATTCCTCTTTCTTTGGGTGACGGCCTCTTGATTTTCTAGGGGGAGACCATAGGTCTTCCATTGGCTTTCGGTTTACACAATCTGGGCACAGCTTTCCCCCATCATTATGCTTCCCAACCTGTCCTCTCCACACCTTCAAGGGCTGGACACTGACCTGGGTCCAGCCAAGCAGACACTCCAACCCCCAGGCCATCCTGACTGGCTCAGGGATGAGCTTATGGCCCATGTGACCGTGAACATGCAATTCTGGGCATTTTTTTCTGGAGATTTTTGGGAATGAGACATGCTCTTTCTCCAGAGCTGCTAGAGTGGGGGTGGGGGGGTGGTGGTGGTAAGACACCAGGAGCCACCAGCAGCTATCTTTGCCACTGTGAGAGATGAGCCCAAAGAGAATGTGACACACACAGAGGAAAAGAGAGCAAATGGGGAGAACAAGGTGGAAGATCCCTTTATTATGCCCTCTGCTCCCCCTCACCCCCGAACTAGCCATAGCTGGACTTTCCCTGGCCTTTTCAGGTCTTTTTCCTTCCTCAGCCGATTTGAGCTGGGTTTCTTTCCCTTGCAAAAAAGAAGGAAATAAAGAATACACTGAACACACTCTCTTTTCCTCCACAGTTTTCATTTCAGAATCCTGAAATCTAAGCAAGCAAACCTTTCCTTGGTGTTTCAAGACCACAGACAACTGCTGGTGGGTGGGGGTCAGGGCCACTCCTTAGTCACGGGGTAGCCACCTTTCCACTGGGAATAGAGGTGATTAAGAGGTAATTTCTCATGAACTCTATAGTCAAATCAGGGAGATGTGTCAGATACATAAATAACTGTTATGTAAGGCAAAATGTGAGAGCAAAAGTCACCTTCAGAAGAACTACCCTGAAGTATATGGCTGCCACCATGATGACCAGCGCCCGGACCATCAGACACTTTGTACCCTCTATCACAGTGCCAGGAATTGTGACAGTAAGAGCAAACATTTCCATTCCCAATCATCCTCTCTGTGAATGCAAATACTTCGGTGTGAGTTAAGTATCCTCTCGGGGAAGGGAAAGGTGGCAGGACCAAGTAGGACCCCAGCCAGCAGCCCAATGGAGAGGGCTCAAAGGACATGGTGACCTCTGGTTGGAGCTACAGGGTCACGCCCACAGATTGGCCAGGACTTTCTCGGCTAGGGCGAAAATGGAAGTCAAGTGGCACTGGACTGTAACGGGTGCAGGACCCAGGGAGCAGCGGGGTAGGGGTGGACAGGAACAAAGCCAAGGTCAAGGACTCAGATAAGTGTACTCTGCAATCAGGCACTGGCTTGTTCAATACAAAACCAGAGACTGGAGGTATCAGTGTGAGATGGGGAGGGAGTTTAAGTTAAGACCATAAGTGTGAGGGCCCTTGGATAGCAATGGCTAAACCCAGGCACAGAGGATTCTTGCCTTCTTCCTCAAGTTCTGCCAACAACAGTGTGAGGCAGGTGTTCTAATTATTAGCCCGTTTTGCAGAAGAGGGAGCTGAGGCCCACCGAGGGGAAGGGCCATGCTCAGGATTGCACACCTGTGAAATCTGGAGCTGGAATTCAGCCAAGACTGCGCCTGAGTTGGTGCCTTTTTTATCCTTTAAACTTGGTGAAATGTCATCCTACTATCTTTTTTTTTTTCTTTATTATTTTTTTTAAACTTTAGGTTTGGTGACTCATTGTGCAAATTATTTTGTCTGTAATCATGGTCACATGGACATACAGATAAAAGTACAGATGCACAGCACTAGTATAGTTATATTTCTCAGTTCTAAATAACTGTGTCTTTCTGCTCAGGGGAAACACAAACAATCCTATCAACCTGAATAATAAGAATTTTATCTTTGATATAGATTGTTATCAGGTAAAAAAAACCTTGCAGTTAAAGCATACCTTGTTTTTCAAGGAATTTTTCACTTAAAAGCAGGAGTGACTGCTGAATAATGAATTATTCATTATGTGAATAAATTGCTAGAATCAAAATACTCAGTTCCTTGATAACTTGTGAGGTTGTTTTGTTTTGTTTTGTTTTTTAATGAGGCCTTTTAGGCTCAATTCACACATGGAAATTTATATTGGAGTTCAAAATCATGGATTAAAGATGTCTAGATAGTGTTAGGAATACTGGCTAGCTGTATTCAAAAAATAAATAAATAAAGGAGAATCTCTGCTTCATTTTGTACCTGAAAATAAAGTCTAAATAAATCTAAGGTTAAAATGTAAAAGAAAGACCATAAAAAGCACTAAAATAAAACATAGGCAAATGCTTTCATAATCATAAAAGGGGAGAGGCATGGCATGCATACTAGACACATTTTACTATATAGTAAAAGGGTCTGTCAACCTAACCAGATAAAATATAGGACTTCTAAAACAAAAAGGAAAAATGATTACCAGAAACAAGAAAAATGAAAACCAAGGGAAAAACTATTGCACATAATTATAAAGTATTCCTCTCCCTACTATGTAAAGAGTTCTTACAAATCAATGTGAAAAAAATCACAGAAAAAAGTAGGCAAGAAGAACAAACAGGGAATTTGTAATTAATAAATTCACAATAACATGTGAAAAGATAGTCATAGTAAGTTTAAGAACATCAGTGAAATATCATTTTCTTCCACTTACTAGACTGACAGAAGTGTGATAATATCCAGTGTTGATAAATACATGGTAAAACAGGCTCCTTATACATAATCGATGAGAATGTAAATATAAATGAGAATATTTTGACAATATGTATCACCGAGTAAAATACCATATGCTCCAACCTATCAATTCTATTTCTAGGAATTTACCCTTTGGGAGTAAATGGATAAGTATGAAAGGATTTACACACATTGTTGACTGTCACAGTATTTATCATAGAAAAATACTATGGAAGCCATGTAAATGTACATTAACAGAAGACTACTTAAGTAAGTAGTTATTTTAAATGATGATGTGCACTTGAGGCTGACAACCGAGGCCAACCCTGGCTGGTTGCCTGTTATTTTATTGACTAAAAGCTAAGAAGTTTTTACATTTTAAATGGTTACTAAGGACCTCTGTAATATCCTCTTGACCCACAAAGTCAAAAATATTAACTATCTGGCCCTTTAAAAAAATTCTCAGCTTCTATATATAGATCTCCATGCAATGTTGTAGAAATTTTGGATAGTATTAAAGATCAGTTTTAAATTCTACTCATGGTCATAAAAGAGAGCCTAATGATATAGAAAGACCTCATGTTCTGTACTGTAATGATATTAGTTCTCTTTGAGTTCTCTATGAATGTAATGCCACCATAAGTAAGACAACAGGAGTTTGGGAGAACTCGGTAATGCGATATTAAATATGTTCTAGTAACACTAGCTGCTGTGACACATAAACCTTTCATTTCGGTAGCTAAATGCATTAAATTATATGGTGGGTTTTGTTGCTGTTGTTTGTTATCACCCCTGAGTGATCAGCAGGGGGCCATCTCTGCAATGAGTCACAGACCAGTGGCTTCCATCCTGTGTCCCCATGATTATAAATTTTTAGCTTCCAAGGTGGTCAGAAAAAGAGAACAGGAAAGGTAGACAAGGAGACCCACTTCTTAGCCATGTCATGGACAACGTGATCCATATCATTTCCTCACATCCCATTGGTGAGAACTAGTCACATGCCCACATCTTAGAGGCAAGGGGGGCTGGGAAGTGTAGTCTGAGGCTTGCCAGCAGCTTCTGCACCCCCCATCTGCTCAACACTGTAGAAGGAGGAAATGCTCATACCTACAAAAGGACTTGCCACGTGATCCTTGTCATTGTTCACTTTTTCAACGCCCACACTAGTTTTTCTAAGTGTTCCTTCCCCCCAGGTTTGACTTCCCAGGGCAGACGCCAGGCAGGATTTTGGGTGAGAGGGCCAGTCTTCTGTGAGCTAGAAGGAGAACAATGGAGAAAGGGAACAATCACACGAGGTGAGGATCTGGAAACAGGAGTCCCTCAAACAGTTTCTCAACCCTTCTTCATTGTCCCCCCTCTATGGAGATTTTCAAGATTGTTTTCCTCCTAATTACCCCTCCATTAAGTTTTAATACCATGGATACACTACTTCTATTTATGTACTTTGGCTCCTTATAAATGGACGCCTTGCAAGTATCCTTGGGGCCCCCTGAGAGCATTCCAGGACTCTGGAGGAAATGTGTGCCCCTTTGAAGCATGTTGCTCCTGCTGAGTGGCCATGTTCTCTCCTCAACCATCCAGACTCTCTTCTGGCCAGAAAGTCTCTTCCCGCCCTCTCACTCGCCACCTCTACCCCAGATCCCATTTAACCTCCGGTCCCCAGCACCTTCCACAGCACCTCCTGGCCTTGTGATGAGATAACAAAAGTTCCTTGTCAGGGGGCACTGTGGGATGGTGCTCTGCAAGTGCACAGAATCAGCATTAATGAAAGAATCGATTGACCGAGACTTGCCTTCTTCCCTGCAACCATCACCCTGCCCACACACACCTGTATTGGTTAGCTACTGAAGGGTAACAAACTGTCCCCAAACATATGGACTTGAAGCAAAACCATTCATTTAGCTCACGATTCTGCAAGTCGGTGGGGTAGTTCTTGTCGGGGCTTGCTTGGTGGCTCTCCTCTGGACTCTCCTGAATATCTGTGATCAGCCAGTGTGTTGACTGGGCCCTAAGTCTAGGGAGGGCCTCGTCTGGGACAGCTCATCTCTGCTCCATGTGGTCTTCCCATCCCACAGGCGAGCTGGCTTATTCATACCTTGGTCACCAAAGGGTTCCCCTGCAGTAAGAGAAGGAGAACCCCAGTGCATGAGAACCTTCAAGCTGCTGCTCGAATCTTGTTTCTTATGGTCCCATGGGCCAAAGCAAATTGCCTGGCCACTCCTGATTCAAGTTGTAGAGAGAGACTCGGGAAGGCTTTATGACCCTCCTCTGTGACCAGCTACACCACACCAGCAACACCAAAGCAAGGGCTCCTGCCCTTTGTGACTTTGTCCTGTACTTGGTTTCCTGCTATGTCCTTTCTAGCTTGATTTCGCCAGGATGTTCCAAAAGGCCCATTCCCTGATTCTCAGTTCTCAAGGACCAGTCCCACCTCTCACTCCCTCAATAGGTTCCATCTCCTTGCTCTAAATTCTCTCCCCTGGGCCCTCTGGAAGCCAGGATCCACCCTTCAGAGTTCAGACCTCCAACACTCAAACTCATCCACAAATTGGGAAACAATGGGTGGGTAAAACCGGAACAATGAGCCTTACCTGAGTTCCCAGAGCTCTCCCAGGTCACTTTATTACTCAATCGCTGAGTTTATAACAAGTTCTCTGTTTGCAGACAGAGCAAGGTGATTTCTCCCGCACTGAGCTGAGCCAGGTTTTGGATCTTGCAGCCTGCTTTTCTCTCCAGGGGTTCAACAGCAGTTTGGGGTCTGGCCCGGAGAGATGCCTCACATAAGCCGTACCGTATTACCGCAAGAACTGTTGCTCCCAAGGGCATCTCTCCTCCGCCCCCGCCCCCGCCCCCAAGTCCTTGTGTGGCTCTTTAAGCTGACAAACGTTAAGTAAGAGCCTATGAACTGTCACCATATTCATAACCTACTGGGGTGGCCATCATTCACGAGAATGCCTGAGCTCCCCTCATCTGAATTCCAAACATGTCTATCTAGAGTAGCTATAAATCAAACGCCTTGATAAGGTTGGATTACATCATCCTTCACACCATGACTACTGAGTCATCAGAGCACTCAATTAGCACAGTAATTATATTGGCTTTTTCATCTGTTCATCAGCTTCACTCTCAGTGCCTGATACATAGAAGGTGCTCGATAAATACTTGTGGAATGCAGAAGAATGATGACAAGGTCAGGGAAGGACCGTGAAGACAAAGAAAGTACCGAGTTCCAGCAATAGGGGATGTTTACACAGGGTAATGGGGGAGAGCTTTTCCAGGGAGGTGATGTTCCCACTAAACTTTCAGGGGGAAGGCTGAGTCGGGAAAGGGAACAGAAGGGGCAGAGTGTGGGCAGGTTAAGGGAAAGAAAGAAGGCAAAGCTAGGAGGGTTGTGGCAGGAGGAAGGTGGCACAGGGTGAGGTGGGAGAGGGCAGGAAGGGCCAGACCACACAGGGTCTTGGGTCTTGTGGGCCAGGGGAAGGAGTTGGATTTCATGCCAAGGAGAAGAAGGGTCCTTGGGGTTTTGGGGGGGGGGTGTGGTTGTGAAATGGTCTATTTTATATTTGAGGCAATTACCTCAGAATGAAGCTCTGCACCTTGTACAGGCTCTTACACTTTCTTAAGAAGCCCTTAGCCGCTCCACCTGGCTGGCTCTGAAAAGCATTTGGATCTGGACCACTCGGTCAGTTTGACCTCCAGGTCTTCGCTGAGGGTTCTGACCTTAAACTCACTGCTGGGAAATCTTGTATAAAATGTCCAGCTTTCAGGAACAATTTTTAGGCATATCAATTCTGCAGGCCTCTCTCACTGTCCCCAGATTGTCGAACTTCTATTCTTGAATTGATCTAAGAGCATCCCAGAGATATAGAATTGGACGGCACTGCTTTGGCTCCGTGGAACTCCGTATTAAGGCACAGGCCCACAGCAAAGGGTCCTGGGGCAGCAGCTGCACACCCAGGCCCCCAGCATTCACAGCGATCTCACTGAGGATGCTCCAGAGAAACTTCTCGGGTCTCTGCGGAGGAGGAGTTGTGCCTCTCTTGAATATGGAGGCTGGCTGTGATTTTATGGAAACTGAAGTGTGTTTCCATCCCTGTGAGGACTCAGGGGAGTCAGATTTGCAGCCCACTTCCAGTACCTGTGTGAACAATAAAATATGCACAACTCAGGGTCTTTTGTAATTTGTTGAGCTCATGTTCCACTCCCCTAAGTATTTATTTTTGCCTTTTGTGGTGATGTAGTTCTGTTAACCCTCTCAATTCCTTTCATGGAATGAGGGACATAAAAAAGAAAAAAAAATACTTTGCCCACGGCAGGCATTTTATTCATATCCATATATACCTTCCCCCTTCCAAAAGAAAGTTAAAAAATCTCTAAAATTAAAATATAGCTTGATTCTGCTTTGAACTTTGTAAATTTTCTGACATTATGTAAACATATTCTCTGTGCAGTAGAGCAAATGACCTAAAAGTCTCTCTTTCTCTTTTCAATCTCTTTCTCTCTTGCCCATCTTGGATTACAAAAGCTAGAAATCCAGTTATTCTGTTTTCCAGCCCCTCTTGCAAGTAGATCAAGTTCCAGGGTGGCCAGATTTAGCAAATAAAAATAAGGGACACCCAGGTAAATTTGAATTTCAGATAAGCAACATATAACTTTCTTCTATAAGTATGTCCCATGTAATGTTACTTATACTTTAAAAATTCTGTGGTGTTTACCTGAAATTCAAATTTAACTACACACCCTGTATCTTATTGGGCAAACCTACTCAGTTCCTACTATAATATACATGGGGAAAGTATATTGAAGCACATTTGGGAATAATTTTATTTTGGATAAAAAGATAGAGACTAATGAAGAAAAGACCCATCTTTTTTACTACCAGGAATGCAGGCATGATGCCTGGCAGTCTAGCAACTACTTTATGATCATAAGGTAACAATCCAAAGATTAAAAGTCAACATCTTGATGAAGACAGAGCACACAGAGCAGACTGAGGTCTTTGATGACATTCTTCAATATTTTTGTTTTACCGAAACTAAAAGCATTATAGATACCCACTGGTGCTTTGGTGGGTTTGGGTTATTTGTTTTTTGTTTGTTTGTTGCTTGTGGTTAGTAGCCATTTCTGCTACTGAATACTCAAAAGCTGACTAAAACCTGTAATTTTGGAGAAAAAGAGCCACTCTTCATCACTGACGTCTAGAACTGCCCCAAAGTTAGCCAATATCATAAATGTGGAAATTGATCAGGAACAGATGACTAAATGAGGCAGCAGGACCACACCCTTAAGCGATGGTGATGGCAGGGGATTTTCCAGCGCTGTCAGGGGAAGGGGGAGAGGGGATACATATAATGCAGCAGTCAAAACCACAAGTTCTATAGGCACCTGGGTGGCTCAGTCATTTATGTATCTGGCTGTGGCTCAGGTTATGATCCCGGGGTCCTGGGATTGAGTCCCACATCGGGCTCCCTGCCCAGCGGGGAGTCTGCTTCTCCCTCTTCCTCTCCCTCTCCCCACTCTTGCTCTCCCTCTCTCAAGTGAATAAATAAAATCTTGAAAAAAACAACAAAGCAAAACAAACAAAAAAACAAAAGCACAAGTTCTAGAGCCAACCTACCTTGCTTCGAATCTACTTCCATCGTTTATTGGCTATAGGACTTCGGACAAATTACCAAATCTCCATGTGCTCTTTTTCTTCATCTAAAATGAGGATGAAAACAGAACGTGACATAGACATGTCGTAAGGACAGGATGAGTTAATACAAGTAAAGCAATTAGAAACACAAATATATAATCTATTAGTGATCCCGGGTGGCATGCTGGCATGCTCCCTCACACACGGCTGATCATGTAGCCAAGGGCGCTGTTCCCTTACCTCTTTGTGTGACACTTCCTCAGGAAAACTTCTTTGACCAGCTACAATGGCTAAGCTGCTTCAGTTTCGTGAATCCATGGCTGTCCCACACAGTTGCCACACTGGATGGCAAGTCATGTTTAACTGTGTCTTCTCCAAAATGTATGAAAGACCTCAAATTAAGACCTACAACTATAACTATACAAATAGCTAACAAGTATTTGAAAAGATGCCCAAGGTCACCAACCATTAGGGAACCACAAAACAAAATTAACTTGAGATTCTTCTTCACACCCATTAGAATGCTGATTTGCAAAACAAACCCAGAAAATAACAGGTATTGTGAGGTTGTAGAGAAAGTGCAACCTTTACATTAACTGATGAGAATATAAAATGGAAAACAGGATGGAGGTTTCTCAAAAAATTAAAAACAGAATATCAATCATATAATCTCAAAATTCCGCTTTGGGGATATATACTAAAGAGAATTGAAATCAGGAACTCAAACAGGTATCTAATGTTCACAGCAGCATTATTCATGGGACCCAAGTGTTAGAAACACCCAAATGTCCTTTGATGGATGAATGGATAACTAAAATAGGGGAGGAAGGACGCAGAGGGAAGAAGAAGCCTATGGTGACCATGAACACCAAATCCTGGGCTCCTAGGAAGAGGAAGCACTGGGCACAAAGAGGAGGAAAAGTACAGATGGGTCGATGGAGCGGTGTCTAGGAGGTCAAGGGAGGGGCAGCAAAAACGCCCCTCAAGGAGAGAGCTGGTCACCCATGTCAGATGTTGCCAAAAAGTTGCAATAGTTAAGCACTGAGAAAGGGTCACTGGGTATGATGGTTTTGGTATCACTGATGTCCTTTCTGAGTTAAGCAGTGTGTGTAGAAATTATTACAAGAGGTTTCAGATGAGAGCATGGGGGAAGAGGCAGTGAGTGGCAAGAACTCCTGCAGAAAGTGAGATGCAAGTTCCAACCCAAAAAGCCGAAACATGTTTCTGAAAGCTGTCTCAGATGGAGATGTGGAGATGGACGGCCGGGACAGGGCCTGAAGGCCGATCCCTGGAGAAGGGAGGGGACCCTCTGTCCCTGGTAGCCCTTTTCACTCCTGTGAGAAACCACGAGATGCTGGGGCCACCCCTCCCCCATGCCATGCTTCTCAACTTCAGCATTTCCAATGTATCACCTCTGCAATTTCTGCAACATCCCTGGACTTCTGCTAGTATTTCCCTAGTAATTGTCTTTAAATGGACTACTCCACAAAATGAAATTGGTAGGTACTTTAAGGGACATCTCATAACACAACTGTCAATAGGAATGGTACATCAATTTGCCTTGAACAGACAGTAATCCATAAAAAGAAATACAAGGGAAAGAGAAATGTAATGGAAGCAAAGGAAGGTGTTTTCAATTCTAGCCAGATTCTGCTGCTGCCTCAGTTAGTGAAGTTTGAACACTCCAACATTAACCTCTGATGAAAACCAAAACCAAAACATTAGGAACAATCTGACATGGTATATATCTATACACATAAAAATGAAATAAGTATCAAAAAGCAATACTCACCTTTCCTACTAGTTATGTGCTAAAATATTTTCTATTCTATACTTTTCTAAAATAGTGGATTTGATCCGCTAAATGGATTCACCATCCACTAATGTCTTGGTCCCACGGTTAGTGTATGTTACAGAAGTGTTAAAGACCTGCCAGTACCAGCCCGAGAGCTTCTCCTTGAACTTCTTAAGACACAAAAGATCCCTGAAAAGGAAGTAACTTTTTCACGGGGTGATTCGATGTTATTTCACGCTGTATCAGTCAACGCCACCAACAGGCATGCTGTCCCACTCTCTAGAATACTGACTGAGAATTCCACTTGGTGGAAGAAGGGGCTGTCCTCTCTCTGGGAGAGGGGAGAGCCAGGGGGTGTCCTCACTGCCATCCTGCATGTGCAGGATCAGGTACACAGCTCCACTCAATAACCAGAAGGATCATCATGGGTGGACGAGCCTTATGTTTCTGAATTGCAGGATAAGCGTCCTGGGCCCCATGCATCTATCCAACTCCATTAGTGTCCTGTGGCTGCTGTAACAGGTCAGCACAAACCTTATGGCTTAAAACATTAATATTCTCTTATGGTTCAAGAGGGCAGAAATTTGGAATCCATTTCAATGGGCTCAAGTTGTCGGAAATGCTGGTTCCCTCTGGAGGCTCCAAGAGTCTGTTCTCCGGCTCTTCCCAGCATCCGGTGGCCACCTATGTGGTTGGTTTGGCCCCTTCCTCAACTCCAACATGCACTGCTCCTCTCTGGGTCCATCAGCACACCTCCTTCTCCTCCCCCTCCCACCTCTCCTTGTAAGGACCCTGTGATTGCACTGGGCCCACCGGATACTCCAGGATAATCTCCCCACCTCAAGGTCCTTAGCTTGATGATTACACCTGCAGACCCCCTTTGCCACATGAGGTAACACATTGAGAGGTTCAAGGGACAGGAGCAGACATTTTAGGGGTCATCATCCAGCCGACTGCAATAAACCAAGAAGGACTTAAGCAGGCAGGTCCTGGCTGGGGCAGAGACAGGAGCTGAAAAGAGCTCTGGCCTTGGGTGGAGGCCCGGGTCAAGGGAAACCCCTATGTGGATGCTGGGGCCTGAGCTCAGGCTGACTCACAGGGAGCAAGCCAAGGCTGGAGGAAGATTCGGGATCTTGGTTTCAGCTGATGTGGAGGTAAACCAGAGCCCACCCAGGGGAGTGGGGAGCGGCGGAGGACCAACGCGTGGGCAACTGGCAACAAATGAGATTTATTTCAACAAGTCAACGGGCACAGAAGGTGGTGCTTCTTGGGGTGCGGGATGAGGCTGGCGGGCTAGGTCTGGCCACCACCCAGGAAACGCAGCCCAGCAACTCTGGGAAGGTCAGTGACTTCAGCTCCCAGCTCAACACAGGCCTCCAACAGATTAGTAAGTGATTTCCTTCAAACCTGAGGGAAGGAGACACACAGATGCTGTTAAGAGATGCACACCAGCGAGCAGGGCAAGCAGACAAACGTGGGAGAATGAGGCCCTGCTGGACACCGCCTCACGGCAGCTCCGCTCTCCCAAGTGGTGAGAGGGGATCATCCACAAGGAAGCAAGAGGTTGGACGAGGCTATGTTTACGGGGGTTTCAAAGGGATTCAGAAAGCACTGTCTCAGTTTATGGGCTCTGCGGTTAACACCAGAAGTCTACCTGCTCCACAATGAACCCCGAACAAATGCAGAGACGGGACGATCTTCACCTTGTACATACAGTAGTGATGTCGCAAAGCAGCCCGCAATGTAAAAATGTTCTGGGTGTTGTTACTTTATAAAAACTAGAATCAGCTTAATAGTATTATAAACAAACTACATTTCCAAAAGTGCAGCAACGTTGAGTCGATCTGGGCATACTGTCATGACAGAAGTTTTATAAAGCCACGAAAATTATCCTCACTGAGAGTTTCTCACAGCGAGGGGAAAAGGCTGTTATGATACTAAGAGGAAAAGATCAGGACTCCAAATACATAAACGCAGAAATTCAATTCTGAATTCTGCTAAAAATGAAACATAGCTAGAAAAAGAGCGGAAAGAAAAAGCTACCAGAGGTTATCTCTGAGTGATATGCACGCAGCTGATTTTTTTCTTCTTCACTGGACTTTTTAGAAGTTTCCAAAGTCTCTATTAAGAATGATATTGTTTTTAAA
This sequence comes from Ailurus styani, assembly GCA_002007465.1. NCBI lineage: Eukaryota > Metazoa > Chordata > Mammalia > Carnivora > Ailuridae > Ailurus > Ailurus styani. The sequence continues at coordinate 3,997,308 of LNAC01000123.1, forward strand.
ATTGGGGTGGGGGCGAATAACAGTATAAAACTCCACTAATAAATTCTTCCAAATAAAAAGACAAATTTAAAAGGACTTTGTGGGCTGAACTGCTGGGTAAATTTATAACCTACCAGAATGCTAAGCCCCAGTGGGATAATTAGCAGCCTCCTGTCAGCATGGAATGTTTGTGAAGAGGCCTCCCCTACTGCTTTCTGTTCTGTGTTTTGTCCAGGCTCCCTGCCTAAGGCTGTATGTCATAGGTCTGCAGGATGCTGCCCGAGGGACACCTGAAGGGCGGCTACTCTAGTTAAGGGTACACTGGGATCTAAAATGGTCTCCACTGGCTGGAGAGCTGCCCAAGGGAGGACCCTGGAGGAAGCAAGACCCACGTGAGGCGGCTGGAAAGGAAGAAGGGTCAAGACAGAGGAAACGAGTAACGCTGAACAAGGATCCACTCATGCCATGGCCTCCCTCTGCCAGGTGAGGGGACTTCACCTTAACCACAGAAAGTAAGGGAAGAAATTCGACCTGATTCATGGGTTTGCTGGAGACGCAAGACAATTTGTGTGCCTGACCTCTAGTAAACCTGGTTATAAGGTGATTCAAAAGACAAACATTGGTTACTTTTACTAAGATTACTGCTCTACACTTTGAAGGTGTTTTCCCTTCCAACAGAGGAAATGCCAGAGGAGACCTCTAAAAGGCTGTCGGTTTGTTAGTGTTCATACACATGGTTTGTCTGAATAATTCACCTGGTTTCTGTGCTATAAAAATAGAGGATATAACAACTCATTTTCCACCTATTGCTCATGGACACATGCATCCGATGCGCCAGTTCTTTCCAGGTGTGTCTTACGGTGTTTTGGAGCCAAAAGGTCCCCATTTCTAGGGCAAATCAACAAAAGTAAAATCATGTACCAAGTTCATGTCCTCCTTTGGTTGCCCAACAAAGGCAGTAATGCTGCATGAGCTGCTCGAGAAGCTCCATTTCATCCAGGAATTCAAGTGACTCTATTCTGTGGGGAGAACAAAAGTAGGACAATATCAAGCTCTACAATTAAAAATGAAGATGATGAGCCAAAGTTTATGGATACAGAAAGATGTTCATATTATACTAAGAGGAAAGAAACATGGTGCAATATAGTACCTACGGTGTGGTTTCATTTTATCTTTATTACAAAAAAATACCATAAACAAAGTCAAAAGACAAATGACAAACTAGAAAAAAATTTACAACACAAATGATAAAGGGTAGATTTCCTTGCTCTATAAAGAGTTGTTATACTTCATGAGAAAAACTTTTAAAACTCATTTAAAAGACAGGTAAAAGACATAGTCACTGGAAAAGAAAAAGATGCTCTCAATCTCATTAAAATGAGATACTTTTTCAACTATCAGATTGACAAAGATCAAAAAAAGGCTGATATGCACTTTAGCAAGGACATAGGGGAAAGATATTTGTTCTCCTGTGTTACTAGTCAGATTGCAAAATGGTACAACCTCCCTGCCCAGCAACTTGATCTCCTCTATCAATGCTGAAAATTCTGCATTAATCCTCTAACTCAGCAATTCTGCCTTTTTTTTTTTTTTAGATTTTATTTATTTATTTGACAGAGAGAGACACAATGAGAAGGGAACACAAGCAAGGGGAGTAGGAGAGGGAGAAGCAGGCTTCCTGCTGAGCAGAAAGCCCAATGTGGGGCTCAATCTCAGGACCCAGGGATCATGACCTGTGCCAAAGGCAGAGGCTTAAGGACTGAGCCACCCAGGTGCCCCACTCAGCAATTTTGCCTTTAAGATTTTACCCTATAAGGGGTGCCTGGGTGGCTCTGTTGGTTAAGCATCTACCTTCAGCTCAGGTCATGATCTTGGGGTCTTGGGATCAAACCCCACACGGGCTCTGGCTCCCTGTTCAGCGGGGAGTCTGCTTCTCCCTCTTCCTTTGCCCTTCCCCTGCCCATGGTCTCTCTCTTGCTCTTTCTCTCTCAAATAAATAAATAAATAAAATATTAAAAAAAATTTTACACTATGAGTACAACGATGTATGTTCCAGAATATTCACTGCAGCTTCACAGCATAAAACCTTACACCAGAAGAGCTGGGTTAAATAAATTAAAGCACATTCACATAATAGGATAATATGTAGCTATCTGAAAGAATGGGGTAGGTCTATATGCATTGACACAGAATAGCCTCTAAAGCTTATCATGGAGTTCAAAAAGAAAGTTGGGTAGTAAATAATGTGCAGGGCATACTATTATCTATGAAAGAAAAAGTGGGGGATACACATGCTTGTATACACAAAATTCTCCTCTGTAAAATATAGTAGAAACTGGTAATGGTGCTTGTCTCTTGAGAGAACATAGTAGACCGGTAGTGAGGGGAACAGGACTGAAGGGTTGGTTTTTGTTTTTACTCTACATTACTTTATTCTGTACGTTTTCTTTTATCATGTGCTGGTATGATTTTTTTTCAAAAAAGCATTTAAAACGTAAGCTTTAAAACATATGCACACACAAAGAAATATGCAAAACACATAAAATAGATTAATACATTTGTTTTTGTTAAAATATGGGCACACTGTGGGAAATTTCAGGCATTTCCAAAAAGTATTAAGAAGAAAATTAAAAATGATCCATACACCCACTATTCACAATAGTCATTGCTAACATTCAGGTATTGCCATTAGTCCAGGCTGGGGGGTCGGGAGAGGAGCTTACGTTAGTGCATTTGCTACACACATTTCTGTGTTTGTGTTTTTGTTCCTATCTTGGTAGGCAGGCCTAAGATCACATCTGAACTGAGAGTGATTAAGCATAAGGTACTTGGCTTGCTTCCTAACTCATCTTACTGGAATACACATGAGGCAGATTTGCCTAATACCAAGTTCTACAGAACACCAACATCATAATGAAGCCTCCAGGATGTTTAGCACCAAGTTCAGCTTTTAGGAGATACTAGATTGTGAAGCCATTCCCCAAAACATGAACTCCAAGGCAGGCATATCTTTTGGTCTGTTTTGATCTCTGTTGTAATGCCTTGTGCTTAAGAAAGTACATGGTGCATAGTTGGCACACTGTATTTGTTAAATAAACAGGCTCGCCTTAGACTTCTTTTTTATACATAGTATCCAGCAAAAGCCCAAGGCAAATGTAGACACAAACTACCAGGTATTCCCAGACCTGGGAGGGCTCTTTGGTCTTGGGCAGACAGACCATCCCACCTCATTCCCCACCTCTGACAGGGATATACACAGTGCTGACTACACAAGGCTATTGCAACACAAGACAAATGATGGCCTAGAAAAAAATCTGCTCCCGTGATGGCTACTGCCAGTTACAGACTTCTCCCGGGGCATCCAGAAGAGTTGCTAGAGCATTTCCATCTTAGATGCCTGACCAGGGCTATTGAAAACAGTCACCTTGACATGTAGCAAATGAAAACTAGCTGTGGGCAAGGAAAATTCTAGAAGACTCCAGAAAACATGGACCTGATCACATGGAGACATCTCTTTCACAAACCTTCAAGGACTTGATATAAATACTTGGAAAAAATAGTGATACTTCTAAAAATTAATAGCAACTTCTGTGGAGAAGCAAGGCTTAAAATATCTTTTAAGAGACCTATACCTGTAAGTCCCCAAAGGCAAGAGGACACACAAACCAGGGAATATAAAGTAATGATAAAATAAGAACTGAATTAAAGCTGGCACTAACAGTGCCCGGAGATAAATACAGTGTTGTTTGTAACAGGGAAATTAAAGCACAACAAAATAAACAATAAGACACAACTAAATGTCCAGCTCTAGATGCGACTTTTTAATTACTATAAAATTATTATCACTAATTACTCCATCCACAATTCAATATAAATACTGACCATCATTGAACAAGACATAGGAACCTTCTATATGTGGGTATATTTGGGTATGTGAAGAGAAATACAATCAATTGTTAAGTTTCTAAAAGAGGAGGGTGATTTATAGACCAATGCATGCAATATGAATCTACTGATTCAAAAACCAGGAACCTATATATTAATAAATACTCACCTTTACATACACACAGAAAAACATACCCCAACTTATTAACAACAGCAATTTCTGGAGGGGCAGGTGCAGAATGCAAAACTACTTTCCATTTCATGCACATCATATGTAGCTTGAACACTGTTTTCGAACAATTTATTTTATAATGAGGGGAGAAGTTCACTTAAAAATCTGCGAGCAGACCCTTTGGAAGCCCTTGGACGTCATTCTCCTCCTCCTCCAAAACACAGGGACTGTGCAAAGTTTCTACTTCCAGAGGGTGCTCTGGGAATGTTACAGGTGCAATTGCTTATTCTGACTAAAATAATCTGTGTTGGCATAAACCCTATCTCAGCAAGTGGCTAATGAGTTACTCTCAAGGTGCTAGTCAACGTTTAGTCTGTATTAGCAGATTAACTTGTTTCCAAGTAAGTCTAGTTAGGGTTTGAGGATTTGTTGTTGTTGTTTTACATTAAAGAAAGTTATGACTTCAATTCACAATTGTTCGCCGCAAGGCTAACTACTGCCGATCCCGCACCTGCTCACTTCAGCTTGAGGCAATTTGCTGTACAGTTCCATCATGTCGATTGCTGACGCCGTTTCCCACCCATTCGACAGGAGCCGTTCTTTCTAGAATGTGTGGTGGAGAGAAACGGAGAAGGTACAAGGTACTGGTGTACAAATCCAAGACACTCTTTAAGTACATGAAAATTTCTCTTAGATCACTCCTCTTTTGAAAGCCTATCCTGGCCCCATCTTCCTTCTTTTTATTTTTCAATTTTCTACACCAAACATGCATTGTTATAATGGGAGAGCAGTCACTAAAGTATATTTAAAGAGAAGTACAGAAACCTCTCTAGGAGCAACAGTTTTTAAAAGCATTCGAGTGGTAATGCAACAAAGACCTGTAAAATCTAACCTATTTAATGGAGGCAGGAACAAAAGATATTTAGTTAAATCTATTAGATTCCAGCGGGGCGCCTGGGTGGCGTAGTCAGTTAAGTGTCTGACCCCTGGTTTCAGCTCAGGTCATGATCTCAGGGTTCTGGGATTGAGCCCTGAGTCGGTCTCCAAGCTCAGTGTGGAGTCTGCTTGAGATTCTCTCTCCTCCCATGTACCCCTCCTGCTTGTGCTGTCTCTTTCTCTCTCAAATAAATAAATATTTTTTAAAAAGTCTATTAGATTCTAAGAAACTTAAAGGGCATGTCAAGTACAAAGTTTGGACCGTGTATGGATCCTGTTTCAAACACACCAACTATAGAATTTTTTTTTTAAACAACTCAGGAGATCTGAACACACTCTGGGTAGTGGGTGCTATGAAGGAGTTCTGGTTGATTTGTGAGGTGTGGCAAGGGTATTACCATGATCCAAGGGGTAAGAAAGTCCTTACTGGCATGAAATTCAGGTGGAATGATATACTGTCTGGGATTTGCTTTAAAATATTCCAATGACAACACCAACACAAACTGGAGATAAGTAAAACAATACGGACAAAATGTGAATTACTGAAGCAGGCTGATGGGAACATGGGTGCTCCTTTTACCATTCCCTCTACTTTCATGTTGTTTGAAAATCTGTACAATGAAAGTTTTAAATGCTAGGGTATAGGAAATGTCCACGTATATTTTCCACAGTGAGGGCTTGGACTTCGCTAACATGATGAACTAGTGGCCCCTGTGGAGCCTTAGCTTCTCAGATGTGTGAAGAGAAGATGCCCTTCTCTGGGTGGCTCAGGGCACCAGAGTCCCTGCTCTCTGACCTGTGACTCCAATGACTTGCAGGTCTCTACTCCTGCCAGGTCACACTGTCGTCTCCGCAGGTTCTCGATCATGATCTGTCCAAACCGGTCATCCATGTTCACCTGAGAAGGGAAAGAGGAGGCTGGGCACGGCCAGAAGGGTTTCTCTGTTTCTCAAATATACAAATTAAGACATCATCACTCTATTTCTACCAGTCAAGGCCTACATCTACTGATACCCAGGGCAGGTCACAGAATCTGGTGTAGGCACGGCACACAGAGGTGACAAGGGCATACACTGCGACAGCCCCTAGAAGGGCAGCTGGATGGGCGGTGCTTAGCCTAGGAGGCAGCCACGCCACTGCCAGCACGCTGTTTTGTGGGTCTACTCATGCATGCTCACGAGGGTGCAAGAATGTTCACAGCAGCATTACGTATAACAGGAAGGACCTGGGAAGGATTTAAATGCCTATCACCAGGGGTCAAAGAAATTCTGGCATGGTCATTTAATGGAATATTGCATTGCCATGAAAACAGGAAAAGAAGAGGATATACATGTAGATACAAACACAGACACAGCTATGGAATGATTTCTTAGGTAACAAACTCTTGAAAGGTAAGGTACAGAGGAATGTGTAGAATATGCTCCTAACTGCCTTTAAGGGAAAAAAAAACTGTCTACATTTATATATGCACAAAATAATTCTGGAATCTGGTCATGTCGCTTCCCACGTTAGAGGGCAAAAGTCCAGGGTAGGAGAGAGACTTGCCTTTCCCTGTCCATCCTTTTGTACTATTTGATTAAAAAAAAAAATTTGCATGTGATGTTACTTTTTGAATAAAGAACCATTTTAAACCAGTTTAAAAGACTATTAATGTGTAAATACACACAAAATCCACAAAACAGAATTCAGTGTACATTATCACAGCGTATATGCTATTACCCTGTCACAAAGTATCTAAACTTCATCACTTTTTTATTTTCTTTTTTTAAAGATTTTATTTATTTCACAGAGGGAGAGAGATCACAAGCAGGCAGAGAGACAGGCAGAGAGAGAGGGGGAAGCAGGCTCCCCGCCGAGCAGGGAGCCCGATACGGGCCTCGATCCCAGGACCCTGAGATCATGACCTGAGCCGAAAGCAGAGGCTTTAACCCACTGAGCCACCCAGGCGCCCAAAACTTCATCACTTTAATATATAAAATGATTCCCAGAGTTCCTGTGACGACATTGCCGGACAAGAGCTAGTATTACTCTCTTTTGGTGGATGTGTGAGGCTTATGGGGCACTAATGGTCACACTGCCCGCTATTCCTTCAGGATTGAAGGGTGTCTGTGAGCACACACTGTCCTTTCACTCCCTGGGTTGGAATCCTGGCCTGACACTTTTTAGCTGTGAGCCTGGGTGGCTGTGGGCAAGCTGTCTAATCCTCTGTGCTTCGACCCTCTTACCCACAAAACCTGGGGGCTATTGTGATAACCAAGTAAGTTAGCACATGTAAAACTCATGGGATGTGCCTGCTAGCTAGTCGGCAAGTTCTACAAAGTTGCCATCCTTCTTATATCAGTGTTGACATGCCCATCATTTGTGCAGTTTTTGTCATTTTAAACTACTGATCAGAAAATCATAGAAGGCATGGGAGTAATGAAAACACGTGAGGATGATGATTTTTGTATTTGTTAGAAAATTAAGTTAAATGTTTATTTTTCACAAAATGAGGATGGGACGTGGGAACTGAGTCAGTTCAGGGATGACTGTGGACAACGGAGTGAAACCTGGCACCTCCCTAGGCCTGCTCCAAAGTAGGGTCTGCGGTCAAAATTCACATTCATATGCTGTTGAATAAGAGAATACACGGATGAAACAAGGTGGACAAACCCAGGTGAACATCCATGATGTGTGTAAACAGAAACCAGAATTCATTTTCCCCAGGCATAGTATCCTGCAAGCAAAGACAGATTCCCAGGATCTACAGAAAAGACAGATGAGGCTGGCTACCGTTATACCCATTCACCACGACTACAGACTGAGTCTGAGGAGTGCCCCCCCCATGAAAGAGAGGGAAGGAAGAAAACTCAACCAAGAACCACCTATATAAGAATCTGGCTTGGGGCATGGGTGGCAAAAAGGTCAACCAGGGCTAGCCTTAGATCTGTCTGTAAGTATGTTGCAGTGGGCAAAGCCTTCACTGCTCTCATCTGTAATAAAATTTAAAAAAAAATGAGATTTTAAAAAAAGTAAAATCAATAAAAGAAAAATAAAAGAAGCAATAAACATAGCTACTGTGTATTCGGTGCTTGTCACATGCCCACTGCCACACATCATCTCATGAGTTGTCATAATAATCCAGAGAAGTTATCCCTTTAAAAACAAGGACATGGGGCTCCAAGAGATCCAAAGAACAGCTCAGGCCTGCCTGACAGCTGGGCAATGCTGTAAGTGCTCTTGTACAAACTAACTCACTTACTCCTCACTACAACCCTATGAAGTCGGGACTGTTATTATTGCCATTTTTCAGATACGGAGACAGGCACAGAGAAGTTATGAAATTTGTCCAGGTCACACAGCTAACCAGTCTACCTCCAGAGCACAGACTCCCAACCACCATGCAATTCTACTGAAGGTCACAGAGTCAGGCATAAGAGCGAGGGCGAGGATTCAGACTCAAGCTGAGTAATTCCAAACCTCTAAAGCATAACCCTTTCACTAGATCAGAAGAGAAAGACACGCAGGCAGTGGTCCAAACTCAATGATCAGATTTTATCTTAAAATAAAGCCAAGACTGCTCTTGGACCAGGGTCCTGAAAAATTGGGAGTTCTCAACTCTAGGCTCACACACCCACATGGTAACAACCAGCTGGCACTGAGCAGGGGCCCTCCCAGAGACGGGACATGGACACTCTGGTTCACCATAGTCCCCACCATTGTAGACTGCCTTACACTGGCCAACTTGATCCATTTGCATCACCAGCCTGCCTCTGTAGGAATCCGAGTTTGTTATCCCTACACCCATAGGACAGCCAAAATTCTCTCCACCAGGATCTGTGACTCTCCAGTAACTACGACAATAAAAGAAGAACTCAAAAAACTTTTATAAAGGCTGAGATAGAAGTTTCAAAAACTCTGGCTGTAAGTTGGTTGGAAATCAAGATATCGTGGATGCTGGGGATTGCTAGAATCAATGAAAAAGGAGGTATGTGAGCGGCCAGAGGCAGAAGGAAAAGAGTAAGTGGGAATACATACTGAGGTTGCTCAGAGAGTGCTAAGCCACCATGGGAATATAGGCAGAATGCAAATGTCTCATGCTCCCATTTACCTGTTCGTAGTTTATGAACATGGCAGTGTCAAAACTGCTGGCTGCCCACTTGAGAAGGTTGGCCGACTGCTCCGGAGTCATGTAAACCAGCACGCACTCAGTTATCAGGAGTGTTGGCAATCTTAAGAGAAGAAAAAAGGCGCATACATATGTATTCATCAAACTGGGACTCTCTAGGGATGACTCGGTGGTTCAGTTGGGTAAGCACCCAGCCCAGGTCATGATCTCAGGGTGGTGAATCAAGCCCTGCATTGGGCTCCCTGCTCAGTGGGGAGTCTGCTGAAGATTTTCCCCCTCCTACTCCCTGCCTCCTCCCCCTGCACACACGTGCTCTCTCTCTCTCTCTCTCTCTCTCTCTCTCTCTCAAATAAATACAATTGGCAAGTATACATTAAAAAAAAAATTGGGACTCTCTAATGGCACACATGTAGCAGTATTGGTGGGGCAGGAAAACCCTGTTTTTCACATCCCAGGAAAACAAGATACCCTGAACAAGCACATCAATAATCAGTGTAGTAACAGATGTAGAATACCATCGTGACCCAAACTTTTAGACTGTAAAAAGGTGAGCAATGAGCAAGGATTTGTCTGGCTTGTGAAAGTGCTAAAGGCGTGTGGTGGTATGTAAACATGGCTATAGATTCTCCCCATCCCCCACCCTAGATAGTCCAAGATGGCATAGGAGTAGGAGACGTTAATTTTGTCTGGTCCCAGGAATTCAGTTAGACAGCTATCAAATCATTCTGAATATCTGCAAACTCAACCAGAGATCTAAGAAAAGAATAGTTGCAACTCTACAAATAGAAAAGCGACCACTTTCTGCAAGGTAGGAGGTGCACAGAAGTGAATCCGAGGGTATATAAGGGAAGATAAACCACACTGGGGAGGAAGACGCACCGGAAAGTGATAGAGCAGTGGAGCACAAAATTGGAACTTTCAGACATCTGCTCTGGTGAGGGACATCCCTGCCTGAAAGGTTGTCAGGTGGTGGACCGGGGGCAGAATCCAAGGTGGGAGAGTGTGGTCTCAGGATCCCAGGGTCCCAGAGGGTGCCTGAGTGTAGCAGAGCTCCCAGGCATTGGAGCAGGGAAGCTGGCTGTAATCAGCAAGCCCAGGAATGGGGTTCTCAGCTTGGGGTTTCTATAAACTGTGAACCAACACATGGGAAGGTGACTGCTCTCAGACCAGGGGCCCAGTAAGCAGCAGAACTGCCACATGACATCCCTTCCTCCCCTAGGAGGAGTGGCATAGGTGCATACCATAGGAGCCTGCAGGTTTGGAGACTTGAAAGGGGTCATGTGCCTGTGACAGAAATACTCGGTCACAGGCTGGATGAGCATGGAGTGTGGTTGGAGACCAGGGAGATAGGAGTGATTAACTGCTTTCCTCTGAGGGCTCACTGAAGACTGGGGCCCTGAGCTCGTGGCTCCTCCGGGGCCAGAGACTGGGAGGCTGCCATTTTCATCCTCGTCCTCTAAAGCTGCAAGAAAAGCCTTCAGAGAACAAAAGTTACAGAGAGCAAACTGGAGCAGATTACTTAGCCTGGCCCCTGGCAAGGACAGTGCAATTCTGCCTTGGGCAAGACATTTGAGAACAACTGCAACAGGTTCCACCTCCAGAATATCAGCAAGAAAAATAACATAGACCAGAAAGGAACAGAGACATTATATAGAAACAGTGACTTTACAGGTAATACAATGGCACTAAATTCATATCTTTTAATAGTTACTCTGAATGAAAATGGGCTAAATGCCCCAATCAAAAGACATGGGGTATCAGACTGGATAAAAAAGCAAGACCCATCGATATGCTGTCTGCAAGAGACTCATTTTAGACCCAAAGACACCTCCAGATTGAAAGTGAGGGGGTGGAAAACCATTTTTCATGTTAACAGACATCAAAAGAAAGCTGGGATAGCAATCCCTATATCAGACCAATAGATTTCAAACCAAAGACTGTAGTAATACATGAGGAAGGACACTATATCATAAAGGATCTATCCAACAAGAAGATCTAACAATCGTAAATATTTATGCCCCTAACATGGGAGCAGCCAAATATATAAACCAATTAATAAAAAAATTAAAGAAACACATTGATGATAATATAATAATCATAGGGGACTTTAATACCCACTCATTGCAATGGACAGATCATCCAAGCAAAAATCAACAAGGAAACAAGGGCTTTGAATGACACACTGGACCAGATGGACTTCACAGATATAGTCAGAGCATTCCATCCTAAAGCAACAGAATAAACATTCTTCTCGAGTGCACATGAAACGTTCTCCTCAAGAGCCTATGGACCATTCTCCAGAAGAGATCACATACTGGAACACAAACCAAGTCTTAACTGGTACCAAAAGAGTGGGGTCATTCCCTGCATATTTTCAGACCACAATGCTTTGAAACTGAAACTCAATCACAAGAGGAAAGTTGGAAAGAACTCAAATACATGGAGGCTAAAGAAGAATTTAAAAAATTCATGGAAACAAATGAAAATGAAAACACAACTGTTCAAAATCTTTGGGATGCAGCAAAGACGGGGAAGTATACAGCAATATAAGCCTTTCTCAAGAAACAAGACAGGTCTCAAATACACAACCAAACCTTACACCTAAAGGAACTAGAGAAGGAATAGCAAGTAAAGCCTATACTAAAGATTAAAGCAGAAATCAATGAAATAAAACCAAACAGATCAATGAAACTAGGAGCAGGTTCTTTGAAAGGATTAATAAGATCGATAACCCCCTGGCCAGATTTATCGAAGAGAAAGGACCCAAATAAACAAAATCATGAATGAAAGAGGAGCAATCACAACCACCAAAGAAATACAATTGTAACAACATATTATGAGCAACTATATGCCAACAAATTAGGCAACCTGGAAGAAATGGATGCATTCCTAGAGACTTATACACTACCAAACCTAAACAGGAAGAAATAGAAAACCTGAACAAACCCACAATCAGCAAAGAAATGAAGCAGTAATCAAAAATCTCCCAACAAACAAAAGCCCAGGGCCGGATGGCTTCCCAGGGGAATGCTACCAAACATTTAAAGAAGAATTAATACCTAATCCTCTGAAGCTGTTTCAAAAACCAGAAATGGAAGGAAAACTTCCAAACTCTCTGAGGCCAGCATGACCTTGATCCCAAAACCAGTCAAAGACCCCACCAAAAAGGAGAATTACAGACCAATATCCCTGATGAACATGGATGCAAAAATTCTCACCAAAATACTAACTAATAGGATCCAACAGTACTTTAAAAGGATCACTCACCACGACCAAGTGGAATTTATTCCTGGGATGCAAGGTGGTTCAACATTCACAAATCAATCAATGTGATACACTACATAAATAAAGGGAAGGACAAGAACTATATGACCCTCTCAACAGATGCAGAAAAAGCATTTGACAAAGCACAGCATCCTCTCTTGATCAAAACTTCACAGTGTAGGGATAGAGAGAACACACCTGAATATCATGAAAGCCATACATGAAAAGCCCACAGCAAATATCACTCACAATGGGGAAAAACAGAGCTTTTCCCTTTTCCCCTAAGGTCAGGAACACAGCAGGGATGTCCACTATCACCATCACTAGTTCAACATAGTACTAGAAGTCCTAGCCTCAACAATCAGACAACAAAAAGAAATAAAAGGCAGGGGCGCCTGGGTGGCTCAGTTGGTTAAGTGTCTGCCTTCAACTTGGGGTCCTGGGATTGAGTCCTGCATGAACCTCTCTGCTCAGTGGGGAGCCTGCTTTTCCCTCCCTCCATTCTGCCTGCTTGTGATCTCTCTATCAAACAAATACATAAAATCTTAAAATCGTAGAAGAAATAACTCTCACTCTTTGCAGATGACATGATACTCTATGTGGAAAACCCAAAAGACTCCACCCCAAAATTGCTAGAACTCATAATTGCTAGAAATTCAGCAAAGTAGCAGGATATAAAATCAATGCACAGAAATCAGTTTCATTTCTATGCACTAACAAGGAGACAGTAGAAAAATAAATTAAGGAGTTGATCCCATTTATAATTGCATCCAAAACCATAATATACCTAGGAATAAACCGAACCAAAGGGGAAAAGGATCTGTACTCCAAAAACTACAGAACAGTTATGAAAGAAACTGAGGAAGACACCAAGAAATGGAAAAGTGTTCCATGCTTAAGGATTGGAAGAACAAATATTGTTAAAATGTCTATGGTACCTAGAGCAATCTACACAGTCAGTGCAATCCCTATCAAAATACCATCAACTTTTTTCATAAAGCTAGAACAAGTAATCCTAAAATTTGCATGGAACCAGAAAAGACCCCAAATAGCCAAAGGAATGTTGAAAAAGAACACCAAAGCTGGTGGCATCACAATCCCAAACTCAAGCTCTATTACAAAGCTGTAATCATTAAGAGAGTGTGGTACTGGCACAAAAACAGACACATGGATCAATGAAACAGAATAGAGAATTCAGAAACAGACCCTCCACTCTGGTCAACTAACCTTTGACAAACTAAGAAAGAATATCCAATAGAAAAAAGACAGTCTCTTCAACAAATGGTGTTGGGCAAATTGAACAGCCGTATGTAGAAGAATGAAACTGGACCATTTCCTTACACCATACATAAAAATAAGACTCAAAATGGATGAAAAACCTACATATGAGACAGGAATCCGTCAAAATCATAGAAAACATAGGCAGCAAGTTCTGTGACCTCGGCTGCAGCAACATCTTGCTAGACACATCTCTAAAGCCAAGGGCAATAAAGGCAAATATAAAAGGCAAAAATAAACTATTGGGACTTCATCAAGATAAAAAGTTTTGCACAGCAAAGGAAATAGTCGACAAAACCAAAAGACAACTGGCAGAATAGGAGAAGATATTTGCAAATGACATTTCAGATAAAGGGCTAGTATCCAAAATCTATGAAAAACTTATCAAACTCAACAACCAAAGAATAATCCAATCAAGAAATGGGGAGAAGACATGAACAGACATTTCTGCAAAGAAGACATCCAAATGGCCAACAGACACATGGAAAAATGCTCCACATCACTTGGCATCAGGGAAATACAAATCAAAACCACAATGAGATGCCATTCACACCGGTCAGAATGGCTAAAATTAACCACTCAGGAAATGACAGATGTTGGCAAGGATGTGGAGAAAGGGGAACCCTCCTACCCTGTTGGTGGGAATGCAAGCTGGTGCAGCTACCCTGGAAAACAGTGTGGAGGTTCCTCAAAAAGTTGAAAGTAGAGCTACCCTATGACCCAGGAATTGCACTATTAGGGATTTACCCCAAAGATAGGAATGTACTGATCGAACAGGGCATGTGCACCCTAATGTTTATAGCAGCAATATCCACAATAGCCAAACTATGGAAAGAGCCCAGATGTGAACCGACAGATGAATGGATAAAGAAGACATGGTACACACGCACACACACACTACTCAGCAATCAAAAAAAATGAAATCTTGCTATTTGCAATGACATGGATGGAACTAGGGTTTGTTTGTGGTTTTTTTTAGAGCTTATTTATTTATTTGAGAGAGAGAACAGAAGCAGGGGGAGGGAGAGACAGAGGGAGAAGGAGACTCCCCACTGAGCAGGGAGCCCAAGGCAGAGCTGAAGGCAGATGCTTAACCAACTGAGCCACCCAGGTGCTCCGGAACTAATGGATATTATGCTAAGCGAACTATGTTTATCAGAGAAAGACAATTACCATATGATCTCACTCATATGTGGAATTTAAGAAACAAAACAGAGGATTATATGGGAAGACAGGAAAACATAAAGTAAGACGAAACCAGAGAGGGAGACAAACCATTAGAGGATCTTAATCAGAGGAAACAAATTGAGGGTTGCTGGAGGGGAGGAGAGTGGGGCGAGGAGGTAACTGGGGGATGGACATCAAGGAAGGCACGGGATGTAATAAGCACTGGGTGTTATATAAGACTGATAAATCACTGACCTCTAGCTCTAAAACTACTAACATGTTATATGTTAATTAACTTAATTTAAATAAAAATAAAATTCTCCCCTGCCACACTTGCACATGGTGACATTGTGACACTGCAGACTCTCCCATTCCAGAGGCAGAGACTCTTTTCCTTCCCCTGGAACCAGGGTTAGTTGTAGAACTCGCTTTGGCCAAGGGAACAGTAGCAAACATGATGCAAGTGGAAGCTTGAAAATCACTTGCACATTGGCCCTCACTCTCTTGCCTGGAAACCTAACCCACTATGTGAATGAACCCAAGCTAGCTTGCAATTGGAGGGAAGGCCCTGTGGAATAAAATGAGGCATCCTGATCTGCCCGCTGTCCACACATAGCAAACCTGAGGGGATATCAGCTATACCTGGCCCCAGCAGAAGAACCAACCAGCTAAGCTCAGCCCAAACTCTCAACTCACAGAATCTTGGGCAACTTATGCAACTAGATTGTGAGTTGTTCTAAAATGTGAGTGTTCTAAAGCACTGAGTTTGGAGAGATTTTGTTACACATCAAAAACTGACTGATACAATGCAGAAATAGTGATAACCATTTAACTGAATCTAATTCTTATATAAATCTTTGCCATCAAGAATTGACAACATGAACGATCTTCAGGAAATTACATTGGTTAGTATGTACTCTGATTTACCAGACCTGAAAAATGAACAAATTATGAAGAAAAGCAATAAACTCCTAGAGAAATCTCTAAAAGCCTTAATTCTTAAAAGGAAACATAGCCCCAAATTATGTGAGCTCCACTGGTTTATTCCTCGTTCCTTTACTGCTCCTTCTCTGACTCCTTTACTGTATCCTCTTTCTTTCTCTGCCCCTAAATATGGCTATTTCTCATGGCTGGTTGCTTTTTTCTCACAAAGCAAGTGGGTTACTTTAAAAAAAGTTTTTTTTTTTAAAGATTTATTTATTTATTTTAGAGAGAGAACGTGTGCACATGGGATGGGAGAGGGACAGAGGGGGAGAGAGAACGAGCATCTCAAGTAGGCTCCCCACTGAGCACAGAGCCCATGGGCTCGACCCCATGACCCTGCGATCATGACCTGAGCTGAAATCAAAAGTCAGATATTCAACTGACTGAGCCACCCTGGCACACCATAGGTGGGTTATTTTTGCCCATTTTTATTGGCGGGGCATCTCAAAACAAATAAATTGTCTGAACTTGCGAATACCTAGGAAAGTAGTTGAAAAGAACATGGTATATGTTACCATCAGAACAGAAGCTATAGAGCTGGGCTCGGGGCCTGGGCTCTCGATCACTAGAGAGAAAGGTACCCCACAAACAAGTGCCAGCTCTGACCTGATTGTAGTACCAACTATCCACCATGACTGTTCATCTGGATTCCCTTTTTTTCTTTTTTTTTTTTGACCATGAAATGGTATATAACTCAAGTTATTTAAGAATATATATCCAAATGCTCTCTGGACCCAACTGGATCACGGTATAAAGAAACTGAGGGCACTAAATCCAGAGGAAAGTCAATGAAGTCCCAGTTGCAAACAAAGTTGAAAATCAGAAAGAAAAACATTATATTTTTTTTAACTTAGCAATAACCTAAGTTTTAAAACCCCAGATTATATCAACAGAAATAATTAGAAAAAGTGAATGAGTGGGGGAAAAGTTCTAAGACCTCAATTAACAGATTGATAATTAGAGAACTACAGCTCCAAAAACCTTTTTAATGCAAAAGATGCCCAATTTTCCCTAAGACACTACCACATGGGAAAGCCAGGTAAAGAAGGCTACATGGGAATTTTTGGTATGATTTTTGCAACTTTTTTGTAGATTCAAGTTATTTGAAAATGAAAAGTTAAACATTTTTCAGTGTAGTTTTAGGAGGTAGCCATTGGCAATATTAAGAACTGATTAATACTTTTCAAAATATAAGTGAAAGCAAAGCGAAGCAAAGACAGTTGTAAAGAAAAATGCAGAGTGCAAACGAAGCCCTGGAGAATTATATACGTAATTCTAATACTTGTCACAGCAACTGCTCTTCATCCATTTTGTAGATGTCCAAAGGTAAGGCAAACTTCCCTTTCAAGAGCTAGCCTGATTTATAACCGATTATTTCCTGATCTTTTAGCAGATTTGCTCCAACAGCAGGTTACTACAGTGGCAGTAGGTGGCAGCTGGTTACCATGGTGACCGTGGTAATCTACAGGAGACTGTAGTCTATGTGTCAACTTCTGTTCAACCATGTTGCAGCATACTTAACTTAATCTTCAGGACCATCTTGTGGAGTAGTTTTTACCCCAGTTCATAAATGAAGAAATTAAGGTTCAAAGAGGCTTCTGGTGGGTTTTGTTTGTTTAAGAAAAAAACTGCCCCTATTAAATAACTTGTAAGCAGGAGAGGTCACTTGGAACCCAGGATGAGATTCCAACACCTGGGCTCGCCTCATTCTAAGAGGACTCCAGGTTGAGCAGTGTCCGTTTGAAGCAATCTACTGATCACTCACTAACATGCCCCCAAGAAAACCCGTGGTGTCCTTGAACCTCGAGACTCCCCTTCTGCTGAAAGAAGAACACTCTGCTTGCTACAATCTGGGAACCATCTAAAGGGTTCCCCAAAGGAAAAAAGAGGCATATTATGTACAGTGCATTGACCTTGCTCTCTCAACACTCAGTGAGACAGACAAAGAATTAGACGATAAGCACTGGGTCTGTGAGCGCCATCCCCGACATCTGCAAAGGTGGATATACAAATCCCAACAATGACAACCTGGATTATGATTCTAGGCTAAACATGTAAACAAGAGCATCAAAGCCCGGAGGTGACAGCCATCACCACTTTAACAAAAGATGTACCCAGAAGGTCAAGCTTCAACTCCCTTCACTTCCTTCCCTGCATCACCCAAAGCTCACCTGTATTTGCACCTGTCCTCACCCTCCTTCCTCTCCTCTCAGAACGACAGCTTTCCCTTCCCTCTAAGGCTCTTGTCCTCTGTCCACTTGATGGCCTCTTCTCTACCAGTGATTTCTCTAATAGCTACTCTCTTTGATCATTGGCCACTGATTCTTTGCCTTCAATTTATTTTTAAAGTAACTTTCTGTTTCTCCTACCTTCCCCTCAAACCTCTCTCTTGAGTTACTCACCTCAAATATTGTTGAAAGTGTCATCTTCACGGATAAGAAGCTGTGTAGACATGTCTTTATCCCCCACTACTGTTAAATTCCAATCTAATTTTGACCAGCATCAGTGTGCTAAAACCACTTATCTCATTCCACTCCACTGCTCCCGAAATGTACCTGCTCCCAAGAATTTGATATGAAGTCTTCCAGTCCATTTTTAAAATACTTCTGTGATAAACAGATGTAATCACAGAAGTACTGTATTTTGAGGGTTTGATTTTACACATTTAGTATCACACTGTGCATTATTCTGCAACTTGATTTTTTTTTAATGCAACATTACGTTTTTGAGGTCTCTCCATGCTGATCTACGTCATTCCTTTTACATATTGCTCACTCATTCTTCTCCTGATGGACATTTAGAATGTTTCTAATTTTCTGCTACTAAAAACAGTGCCCATAATGAACATCCTCCTTGTACATGAAGACCTTTTAGGGGTGCACACATCCAAAAGTGGAGTACACTACTGTATTACATGGTACACACGCTTGCAATTTTAATAGATACTTCCAGATTGTTCCTTATAATGATTGTAACAAATTCACTTGCATCAGTTGTGCAGGACCATTCTTGTTCTAATATAACCTTGCCAACACTTGATAATGTCAGAGTTTTACATTTTGCTGACTTGGCTAGAGTAAAATAGAGTTTCATCTGATCACTACTGAGGTTCAATACCTTTTCAAATAATACTCAATTCCTTCTTTGAGGTACCTTGTCATCTATCTTTTGGCTGTTTTCCTGTGGGACTTATATTCTGCACACTAATCCTTTATATATTACAATTACATGTTTCTATGCATATAATTATCTTCTCTCAAACTTTATGATGTTAGGCACCAGTATGTTACAAAAGCGATACGCATGATTCTGATGTGAAAACAGGCTTGAGAAACTTTGCTTCTAAAAATATTTCAGAAAATCGCTCTCAGTAGCAATGAGATGATAAACATTTCAGAATAAAAAATGGGACACAGGTATCATGCTGCAATTTTAACTGGCCTTATCTAATATTAGCAAGAAGTCACAAATGTATTAAGAGGTTAAAAAAAAAATCTCACTGTGGATTCATGTTACATTTCTTTAGTTTCTCTTCCAGTTCAGGTAAATCTCGGAGATCTGCTCCAATAATGGCATATCTCTTTGAATCCAGTAAGTGTCCATCTGCAAATCCAAGAAGGGATTATCATTTCAACAGAAATTAATCAAGAGATTATAATTTCGATAAATATGGTTTTTTCAAAATTAAAGTAAATGTATTGTTTTTCTCCATTATAAAAATACATGCTCCATTGTCGGGGGGGCAGGTGGGGAGTTGGTAATGAAGAGGGTAGAAATGAACTAAAACCACACCTTCCAGAGATAACTATTAGTATTTTAGTGTAGAACATTCTGGTCCTTTTTTCTATGTGCCTAAACTCATATATACAACATAAACACATTCTTACACAAACATACATACACACCTCACACAGAAAAAAGCAAACAGGACCAATTCTTCTTTTGAAAATTGCTTTTCTTATTTAACTGTAATATCAATGACATCATTCTCTGTAATGATTTCCCAGTATTCCATAAGTGGATAAAACAACTTACTCAACCAATCTCTCACTATCAGACATGTGGTATTTCCAAGTTTTCTCCATCTGAAGCACTGCATTGAACATCACTACATAGACATCATGAAGCACCTGTCAAGTAGGTCTCTATGAGTGGTATTAGGACGTCAAAGGGTAAGTCTATGTAAATAATGGTACCGATTGGCTGGCTGCTCTCTAAACATTGTGCCAATCTGTGAGATATTGTGTTTAAAGGAAAATTGTGTCTATACTGAAGTACTTACAAATAAAATGATAACACTTGCTTTAAAATACTACAGCAGAGATTGGATGAAATTGTCTATATAGTGGTTCTCAAGCTTTG
Organism: Ailurus styani; assembly: GCA_002007465.1. Classification (NCBI taxonomy): domain Eukaryota; kingdom Metazoa; phylum Chordata; class Mammalia; order Carnivora; family Ailuridae; genus Ailurus; species Ailurus styani. The sequence goes on from LNAC01000123.1 coordinate 4,017,443, forward strand.
GCAGCCATCAGAACCACCTGGAGGGCTTGTTAAAACACAGACTGATAGACTCCACCCCCCTGAGTTTCTGGTTCAGCAGATCGCTCAAAAGCAGAAATTTTTTCAAATTCTTTCAAAAGTTAGAAACCTGTATTTCTAACAAGTGCTCAGACAGTGTTGATGCCACTAGTTTAGGACTACACTTTAAGAACCACTGGTACGGGAATTTGGTCATAGTTAAAGTTAGGTGTTGTGTACATGAAGATTCACTGATTTATTTTTATGTATGCCTAAAAATGTTGTCAATTAAAAGTTTTAAAAATGTATTGTAATTAAAAACAAAAACAAAAACTGCTTGGTTGTATACCCGAAGCACTGCTGGCTCAGCTTCCTCAAGGGTACAAACCATGGAAGGAACTGGAATATCCAACAGCCATCCTATATCATTGCTAATAGCTCAGGTTCTCTTGGCTCTGAGAGGTCACAGTACAAAAAGAGAAAGAGGCTAAACTATAGTGTGTCTAAAAACCCTCATGATGCTGATAATCCCATTCAGCTGACTCAAATACACTGGGCTACACACCATGAGCTAAAAGACATACCTCCTAGGACCCTGCTAGATATCAGGGAAGCAGGGAAACCCAAAGTCAGAGCCCCAGGTGCCACAATGCCCAAGTCAGAAAAGGAATATAAAGACTACAAGGCATGTCCGCCCGATTATGAGATCAAATAATGATTCCCGAACACTTGTACACCTTCTTGCAAATAATGTACATGTTGCTAAAAAGTGTGCACAGAGTAATTCCATCCCTCATCCAAAAAAAGGAGAGTTGAGGTGTACTACAAAAATACCAGCACATTCATTTGTTTGACCATTCAGGTTTGTATTTATGCAATCAACAATCTCTGCATGCCAGGCACTGTTCTAGATGTTGGGGACATAGTGATGAACAGGAGACAGATTGTTACCTCTCATGAGGCTTACCCCCCCAGAGAAGGGAGAGAGACAATGAATCATTAAAGAAAGGAAGAATTAAGAGAATATCAGAGTATTAAGTGCTATGAAACAAATAAAAGGTGATGAGAAAAAAAGAGTAGGAGGGACAGGGTTCAGTCTTTCACCTGGTGGTCATGGAGGGCTTTTCAGAGGAGGCAGTAGCTGAGCTGAGACAGAGTGATCAAAAGGAGCCTGGCGAGAAAAATTAGGGTAAAAGAGTTCCAGGCCACGGTAAAAGGAAGTGGAAGATCCGAAGGTGACAGGAAGCATGGCATGGTCAGGCTACAGTAGGACAGTGTGGCCAGATCAGAATTACTGTAGTCAAAAGTAAAATCAGGAGGCAGACAGAGACCTGCTTAACTGTGTGGATCCCGACCAGCAGGAGGATTTAAGGAGCTCACAGTAAGTGAACCTGATTTACTTTTCACTGTGTGCCCATTTATATACTTTGAATTTTCCACCCCATGCAGAATTGAGCTTAAAAAAAGTGTCAACTCCAATATGCATATTTTTTTCTACTTTAACATTCGTGAAATGAGGACGCATCGAAGAGTCAAGGACATGCCAGTTTACTTTGCCAGCACTTTGTCTTTCCTACTCATAAAGAGATAGTGGTGAATCTTACAATCACAGCCTCATAGGTTTGATGACAGAGGGCAGTGCTTCAATGAAATTTGTGCCAGTTTTATGATCACCTAATACTTCGCTCAGGTCTTCACTCACATTTGTATTTCCCTTATTTTTATTCAAATTCTCCCTTCTCTGTATGCTGGCAAGATCAAAAACTACAAAGCACAGAATCAGAAAATGTGTCTACATGAGACACAAACACATAGTTCAAAAGCAAGTGAAAGACTAAGAAAAAAGATCTGCCCAAAAAAGGCTGATGAGAGACTTTTATCAAGGAACATATCTTTATGTTCTAAAGGAGTCCAAGCAATTGAAAAGAAAATTAAATAATGCCACTGACACAATTCCAATGGACATTTACCAAGAAATCCAGCAGGCCAGTAAAAGGAAGGGCACTCCATCTCATTAGCACAAAGTTCTTTAAAAACTTTTCAATAAAGGGGAACCCTCCTACACTGTTGGTGGGAATGCAAACTGGTGCAGCCACTCTGGAAAACAGTATGGAGATTCCTCAAAAAGTTGAAAATGGAGCTACCCTACGACCCAGCAATCGCACTACTGGGTATTTATCCTAAAGACACAAAGGTAGTGTTCCTCAGGGGCACGTGCACCCGAATGTTTATAGCAGCAATGTCCACAATAGCCAAACTATGGAAAGAACCTAGATGTCCATCAACAGATGAATGGATAAAGAAGATGTGGTATATATATACAATGGAATATTATGCAGCTATCAAAAGAAACGAAATCTTGCCATTCGCAACGACATGGATGGAACTGGAGGGTATTATGCTGAGCGAAATAAGTCAATCAGAGAAAGACAATTATCATATGATCTCTCTGATATGAGGAACTTGAGGGGCAGGGTGGGGGGTTGTGGGGGGTAGGGAGGGAAAAATAATGAAACAAGATGGGATGGGGAAGGAGACAAACCATAAGAGACTTCTAATCTCATAAAACAAACTGAGGGTTACTGGGGGGTGGGAGGGTAGGGATAGGGTGGATGGGTTATGGACATTGGGGAGGGTTTGTGCTTTGGTGAATGCTGTGAAAAATGTAAGCCTGATGATTCACAGACCTGTACCCCTTGGGCAAATAATAAAAATAAAATTAAAAAAAAATAGGTTTAGCAGACTGGCAGAATGTTTTTTAAATGATAACAGCCAGTGTTAGGGTGTAGGGAAAAAGAAACCTCATCTACTTTTGTGAAAATACAAATTAGTAAAGAGGGTCTCGAAGAACAGTTGGGCAGTAGCTATTAGAATTCACAAGGGACAGTTCCTTGAGCCAGCAATTACTGCAAATATGCACGTGACCTGTGCTTTTTACAACACTGTTTAATAGAACACCATAAAAACCGCAGCTATCTAAAGGACCATCGGGACTGAATACATTCAGTAAAATGGAATTTCTATACCAAAGAGAACTAAAGAGCCATCAGAAATGATCAGGCAGACCTATCTATGACGACACGAAGACAGCCACGGGTCACTAGGATGAAGAAAGAGCGAGCTACAAAGCAGGACGTGTAAGTTATTCACTTTATTGAAATTACACATAAATCTACTGATTTTGAGAAATACAGATTCACTCATTCAACAGACATATATTGAACTACAACCTATGTATTCATTCAATGTGTATATACATTCTCTCAACAAAAATTTATGGAACCTTTTACGTGCCAGGCGCTGGATTATATTTCTGTGTGTTTTCTCATGTGTGATATTTATCCATCTCTAGGTGTGCTGTTCATCCACAGGAGAAAACACTCTGAACATTGGTCATCTTGGTGGGGGGAGAGATTATGGAGGGTCTTCACTTTCTACTTCATACATTCCTGCATTGATGGATCAAAGGTAATGCAAAGTGCTAGCTCTCTCATTATCGGTAATCATCCTGAGAAAAGTATTCACCAAATATACAGAAAATTATGATAGCTCCAGTGCGGAGAAAACACCCAGGCCAGGAAATGGCAAAGCCTGCACAGGTTCTACTTATAATCTGTAGAAGAGAAACAAAGGATGGGGGAGATGTTCTTTTCTGGGGGAGTTTCTCCACTAGGAGCATGAGTATGGCACTGTGGCTGCATAGAGGCCTGTCTGGTTGTCTGATGTTTCCTGGGTTGTCTGTGTCCACCATCCACAAAGGACATCCTCTCTGGCCATATCTCCTGAGCTGAATTATTAAGAAGTCCCTTGAACTACTCTGCCAGACACAGACTGAAAACGATGAAATATTGTGAAAGAGGTTTCCCTTGGTTCAAAAGGCTCAGAAGTGAGCAGAGTGTTGCTGGAAACACTCATAATTGAAACGTGAGGGCGAAAACTCGAGCACAGGGGCCAAGAGGTGACATAATAGGCAGAGCAGGTCAGGTACAGACCGTGGGGAGCGCTGGGGGTGGGACTAAAGGTCTGATGCTGCTAGAATGGATGTTCCCAAGGAAAGCTGGAAACGGAGATTTTCAGGAAGAAAATCTATTTTTGCATCTTTTGCAAATCATTGAAACACATTTTGTAAAGATTTAGGAACGGGGACCTATGCATGTCTGTTTTAAATTCCTTCATGGCAAATGCAATGCAGTGTAAATGTATCAGCAGAAGTATACGCCATGTGATATCATAGGTATACACACACAGGCTCAGGCTCAGACACACACACACACACACACACACACACACACACACACACACACACACAGCACACACTTTTAAAACTAAAAGGGAAAAAAAAAGCAAAGAATTCTACAGTCCACACTGTAACATGTAGGTTAGGGGTACTTGCCAATTTGAAGTGGGTCCTCTGAATGTAATTCTATGATGGGCTGTGATAAGAAAGGCTTGACTCTGTGGGAAGATGGGAAAGAGACAAATGAGGCAAGGAGCTAGTTTCAGCAAAACTGCAAACACCCACTTCAGAAACGGCAAACATCCTGCTCCTGTTCAAAGCAAGGGCCGCTCACTGCACAGGGCCTTCTGCTCCGTGATATCTGGCCCTCAGCACACGCAGTCACACTTCAGTGGATGGGGGCTCAGGCAAGGTCACTAAGCAGGACACTCAGAATCGGATGTCCACTCACAATCTCATCATGAAATACTGAACACTCAGAAATCGCTCAAGAGAGGTCAGCAAGAATTTTCCCGATGTTCCAGTGTTTTCCAAGTCATCTCTACTTTTCTGCTTCTTCTCCAATGAAATTTATGACACAGTGCTTATTGCTCACAGGTAACTGAAAAACGGACTCCTATTCAGACCTAAAGTCAGTAACATTTATGTGAGGAGTCTCGTCCTCCAGGATATGCAAAAAATCAGACCTGAGAGACCCGAATCCTCTACCACAACAACCGCACACAAAGGCTAGTGCCTCTTCCAGCCCAGAAGCCACCTCTGGGCTTAAGTGAGAGCCACTTACTCTTATTTCACTCGGGTTCTACCAGGCTAGGTCGTCCTCTGCAGATACACAGTCTCAGATGCCAGACAGCAACTAAAAAGCACATTTACTGTAAGAGAATCTTCTATGGGGTAAGGGTGAAAACCCTGTTTTTATGGGATAAAGTAGAACAGCCTCATACTAAAAAAATATCTCCAGATATTGAGAATTAGACATCTTTGGAAGACAAGCTGAAACTTTATTGGTTCACTAAAATTTTTTTAAATGTAAGTCTTGGCATTTTATATTTAAATCTCATTTAGAAAGAGGGGAGGGAGTACAGGTTAAAACCACTAGGAAACACTGAGTTTGGGCTTGAGGCCAGGGTTTAAATCTCAGCTCCACCCCTTCCTCCCCAGGTGCCCTGATGGAAATGCACTTCACTGCTTTGAGCCTGGGTTTCCCCACCAGAATTCAGGAGTCTGCTCTGAGCACTGAATGAGATGATCCCAGTGAAGCATTGTGCATGGTGCTACAAAAGCTCCCCGGAGAGAATCACAAACTCATCCTCTACAACTCTGCAAACTTCTTAAAACCTGGTCTCAGGGTAGCCCCTGGAATATCTCACATACAGTAAATGCCTAAGTTTAGCCTCCTTGTCATTCAGTCAAACAGTATTGACTACGCATCCCCTCTGGGCCGGGCACCTCTCTATGTCCTGGAGATAACGAAGGAGACAAAATACACACAACAGTTCAGATGATTAAACTACTGTAGGTCATTTCTTTTCAAGGTTCAGAGAAATGACGTTCATGGACAGAAATGTCGCAACGGAGGGTGTACTGCATTAGGGAGACTGCTCCAGAGGTTGGACTGAGGATCCCGGGGCCAGCAAGAAAGCAGGGAGGGGGTCCAAGGGAAGAGCTCTGTAAAATAGGTATCCGGCATGCATACCGGCCCCCTACTGACTGCTGTCTCTGAATCTACCCGGCTCTGTCATCTGGTCCTTACTTGATGCTGTGCAGCTTTCTTGTGACTATCATTGGAAAGTCGACCTCAAAATATTTTCTTGGGAGAAGATCTTCATCCTGAGGAAAAACACACAATAAGTTTTCTAAATCTATACTCCCTCATACATTTCCTGACCATCGTCATGTACCAAGTACTAGGCCCCAAACACCAACGAGGTATTTCAGGGCCTAAATCAGGAACGATACGGTCAGAAATGCATGTTTTAGGTGACTTTGGTCTCCGTGTGGAGAAAGGATGGAGGACGAAGGTTAGGAGGTTCTCTTAGCCGTCCAGGAAGAAGGTCCAGGGAGGAAGTCATGGGGAGCCTGAACTGGGGGAGCAGCCACTGGGATGGACGTGGGGAGGCACTGAGAGGTGCTGGGGAAGTAAGACCTAACAGACTTTTCCAAAAAGAAGCCAGACAGATTAGGGAGGATCAGGAAACCAATGTGGGGGTGGGGCCAGCATTTGGGGGATCAAATAGGATACAACAGTGAATATCACAAAGCACCCCCCACGGTGAGGGTGAGCAGTGTCTTGTGGTACACTTACTTTATCCTGTGTGAGGAGAGAGTGGTGGTGGGGGGAGAGGGGGGAGGAAGGGCAGGCCCTCTGCTTCGGATCCCAGCTCTGCCAGGTGACTGCTATGAGGTGCTGGGAAGTCACTGAACTCCCTGGGCCAAGCCTTCCTCGTCCACACAGTAGAGAAAGTGACAGCACCTCAAGGGGCTGTGAGGGTTCCTGAGGAGATCAATACTCCAGCGACACTCACAGCAGGACCTGCCATAGTAACCGCCATGGGTGGGCCTTTATGATTTACGAACACGGATACACAGATGTGGGGCCTGGCCTGGGCTGCACATTTATTTCTCCTGAGGGCAGTCAAGAAAGTGTGAAAGCCACACACACAGACACATGGAAACACACACACTAAGTCAAAGAAACATACACAAAGAGACACGGAGACCCAGACAAAGAGACATGCAGAGACTCACAGACCCCCACACAGAGACACGCAGACACAAAGACACAGAGATACACATGCAAAGACACACGGACACCCAGACACACAGAAACACAGACAGAAACACTCATGGCCCTGCTTCCCCATCTGTGTCCCCAGCCTGGTCACCCCCTGGCCATCCTAGCACATTCTCTCTATGTCTGCTGTGTCCAACCAGTCACTCAGCCCTGATGACTATGCTTGAACGCATTCTCTCCTTAGCTCCCCAACTGCACAGACACCCCTTTCGGGCCTCTTCTAACAACACACTTTGTGTTGCCTGCGGCAGCTCCTCACGGCCCTAAGGACTGACAAGAAACAAGGTGCTCCCCACCTGCTGACCTGTTCGGCATCCCCCCATGTTTTCTTTGAACACCCGTGTCCACCTGTACTTCTATTCCAGAAATACAGAATCCATTGGTTAAAGGGGAAAGACAAAGACAGAGACAAAGATAGTTGCTGTTGTCCAGAATCCGGGGGTGGTGTTGCTGGTTGAGGCTGGGCTAAAGGAAAAGCGGCGGTCAGGATGACGCCCCTGTTTCTGACCTGAGCCACTGCAAAGGGAAGAGCACCATGTATGCAGACAGTCACCAGCGATGGGAAGCAGGGATTCGGGGGTCACCGACCCGGGGTCAGCACAATGGGGGCAGAAATCACGAGCAAGCCTTTCCTACTAGGAGGTGACCCTTAAGGCTGAGTGTCAGAACTGTAGGTCCAGCTACCCCCCACCCTTGTGGAAAATCTCAGGGGGTCTGGTTTGGGGGAGAGGGAGGGAGAGAGAGGGAGACAGGAGGACAGAGAAAAAGACCGCTTCCTGACATATCAGAAGACACAAGCTCAGTCATCCCAACCGTTCACACGCAGAGCTGCCACACATGCCTGGCTGGCTAGAACGCGGCGATGGACGAGCTAGCTGGGGCTACTGGAAAGAAATGTTTAGGCCAGATGAGGACACAACTTCTGCTAGGAAACCCTACAACACCCTTCCAGAATGTTGCTCCCACGATAGGAAAGGTTAAGGATGGTCTAAAATTCCTGAAGACAATGACAATGATTGAAAACAAAAAAGGCAGCATACATTTCTATATCTTGTGTAGGACTTCTTAATTTATTATTTTTTTAAGATTTTATTTATTTATTTGACAGATAGAGAGAGATTACAAGTAGGCAGAGAGGCAGGCAGAGAGAGGAGGAAGCAGGCTCCCGGCTAAGCAGAGAGCCCGACGTGGGGCTTGATCCCAGGACCCTGAGACTATGACCTGAGCCGAAGGCAGAGGCTTTAACCCACTGAGCCACCCAGGCGCCCCCGACTTCTTACTTAATTATAAGGAGCTTTCCCTTGGGGAGCCTGGGTGGCTCAGTCGGGTGAGTGGCCAACTCTTGATTTCGGTTCAGGTCAGGATCTCAGGGTCATGGGATCGAGTCCTGTGTCGGGTTTAGTGCTACAGGGAGGACTCCTTCTGGATTCTCTGTTTCCTTTTGCCTCTGTCTCTTCTCACCCATTCTCCCTCTCTCTCTAATGGATAAATATATCTTTAAAAAAATTTAAAAAAAGAAGGGTTTTCCCATTCATCAGATACTTGACCCTCAGAATTCTGAATAAGGGGTCACTGTCGAAGGAAAGCTACTCAAAGGCACACCTGGAGCCTCTAAGGAACAGACATCTTTCTGGGATGTGGGAAAGGAGCAAAATGGCTGCGGCACATGACATTTCCACTTTTGATTCTGGCATTCCCTAAGCCCGTCTGACACTCTACTTGTCAGGTGCTGGTGTGTCACAGGAGGTGAAGAGGACACCCAGGACGGGGCCTCGCTCCAGGACGGCAGCCAGGGACAGCTGTGAGGAAGGACAGCCCTCGGATTCAAAGGGGATCCCGCAGGGCCGACCCCAGCACAGACTGCCCCAGGTGAGACCCATCCCCTGCGTCCTTGAACCTTGGGTTGTGTGGAAATAGAAGTCGGGAGACACAGAGGAGCCAAGGTCCCTTAAAGGGGTTCACTACCCCATTAGTCTTTATCTGTGACAGTATTGGCCTCCCTGGGCCCTAGTGGTCCCTGCTCCCTGAAGGCAGGAGCCTTCAACTGTCCCCAGCGTCTTGGGACCAAGATCGCACGGAACGAGCTCCCTCGATGGTGGCAGCAAAACGCCTGTGACCTGCTGCTAAGCCTCTGCTGCGGCAGCAGAGGGGCCATCCCGGTGTAAGGTGCGTGAGACAACGAGAGTGGGAGACGAAATTTTCCCCACACTGTCCAGAAGCACATACCTCTCAATTCAGGGATTAGCAACCTTGCTGCAAAGGGCTAGAAAGTATTTTAGTCTTTGCAGGACAGATGGCATCTCCTCTAACTACTCAACTCCACTGTCCTGCTGGTAAAGCAGCCATAGAGAAGACTGGAGTAAATGGGAGTGGCTGTGTTGCAATAAAACTTTATTTACAGGGGCACCTGGGTGGCTCAGTGGCTTAAGCCTCTGCCTTCGGCTCAGGTCATGATCCCAGGGTCCTGGGATCGAGCCCCACATCGGGCTCTTTGCTCAGCAGGGAGCCTGCTTCCCCCTCTCTCTCTGCCTGCCTCTCTGCCTACTTTTGATCTCTCTCTCTGTCAAATAAATAAATAAAATCTTAAAACAAAACAAAACAATTTATTTACACAGACAGGAGGTAGGCGAAATTTGGCCCATTCGGCCTAGGCTCCAATGAGCAAACAAGCATTGTTCTTTGTAATGAAGCTTAGATTAAAAAAAACCCAAAACAAACCCTTTAAACCAATATAATTATCAAACAAAACAAAACACCTCCACAGTATCTTACAGACCCTGTGCTATTTGCCTTCCTCATTCCTGACAGCCATTTTTTTTGGAAGGGGTACCTAAGTCTCGGTGTACCTGGACCGGAAATAAAAATGTCAGATTTACTCCTTATTAACCCACCTACTTGACACGAGGGAGAAACCAAACCTCGGGACCAAGTCGAAAGGGTGTTCGGCTGAGAGGAGGCATTTCTCCAGTGGCTTCTGCTCACACGGTACACATTCTGCCCTGCATTCTGCTCTAGCTCCTTCCACCGCACCACGGTCACTCAGGTGCAGACGCACCACCGACTGACGGACTGCAAAGACCGCCTGAGCAAGCACAAGGCTCTGTGCAGAAAACAGGAAACCAACCTGGACTTGCAGGAGCTGCAGTCCATTGTTTGTTCCATGCTCCAGCACCACGGGCTGTCGAAGCTGGGGGAGATGGAGGCTCTCACGTCCCCCTTTCCCTATCAGTGTAACCTCCTCCCGCTCAGTGCTCCCATGTTAATTCATGAGATGGAAGCACCTCATAAAGGTGAGCTATGTTATTCTGAATGAAGAAGGCAGAGGCAAATAATTGATACTCAGGCCAGGCTGAGGCTGCTGAGTTTTCACCTGAGTAACAGAAAGGTCGGGAGCACTAATGACCAAAGACCTTCTTATCAGGTGAGCTCATTAGGGACAAAACGCATACGTACGTCACGTTAGGCCCACACATTCTCATTTATCTTGGTGTATATCTGCGTGAAATCTGGGGACATGCACGTACATATCACTACCACATGACCAACCTGATAGAAAAAACAAGAACAATCCCTACAAACCTACAGGAAAGAAATGCAGTGGGTGAGTGTGTTGTTGTGACAGGCTAGGCGCTACATATCCACCCGGAATCCAAGACCAGTGCTTCGGTCCTGGTTCTGCCACTAACCGGACCTGTCTCCTTTTCCTGTGAGGGAGCGTTAGTTAGACCTGTTCTTGCTCCTTAACAGAGCAGGTGAGGGATCAAATCAGGGAAGAGCTACAACAGGCCTTTGTGTCCTATCACCACCACCCAGCCTTGCACGTCTCTCCACTGTAGAGAAGACACTGTCACAATGACAATAAAATGTTCGTGATTGTCAGTAGGGCAGATGCAGGGGCTCTGGGGCTCACAATCCCACTGGCAGGGTGTTCCACATGTGCAGAGGACATGTCTACAAGGGTTTTTATCAGAACCCCAGTTTGCAAAAGCAAAGGATGAGAAGCCAAGCACCCATCCATCACCAAGGTCCTGGTGACATCAAGTATGTGGCTGACGGCGGCAGCAGGAGCAGGCAACTGGGGACAGGGGCACTAGAAAGGCAGTCACTGCATTCCCTCTGAATATATTTTTAGCATTTTTGAACCAGGCGGGCATCTTCACAAATGAAACAATTTGGGAAAGAAGAGGGGGAGTTTTCATTTACCTTTAATCTCCAGAAGGTGGTATCCATCCCAGCCCCAAGATTTAGAATCTGACAATGACATTCTGTCTTCCGTAGAAATGCCTTTATCAGCTGACTGACGCCATGGACTCGAGCAAAATATCCTGAGAGAGACACAGAGGCAAGCTATTGCTCAGTGAGGTGTGAAATCAGGCCTGCAGAGCCCACCCCAGGAGAAGAGCAAATGAGGAGTCCTCTTTGGGGACAGTGATTTATCTGTGGACTTCATGGGAGAAGTAGTGACTTTCACATTCTCTTCCCTTTTTTTTTTTTTTAATGTAAAGCTGCTGGAATCAAATTAAGTACAATCCATGTAATGGTGGAATTAACTATCTTAAAAATAAAATGTCCCTTAAATTTACTTATGAGACAACTGTATTACATCAAAACATCGATCTAAATATTCCTCCTGGAAATGTGCTTTTTTGTGGCTAGGTGAAAGCTACTCAGGACTGCAAAAAGTCAAAATTCGGGATCATGATGAAAATAATATTTTGGGGTGAGGAAATGGGACAAATGACAGAGAAAAAAATAGTCTTATTTCTTACCGTGTTCCTGCCATCTCCATCCTGTGTGGGTAAGAGCCTCTGTTTATAAAATGGCCTCACAGGGGTCTCTGGGTGGCTCAGTCAGTTAACCGTCGGCCCTCAGCTCAGGTCGTAATACCAGGGTCCTGGGATCAAGCCCCACCTTGGGCTCCTTGCTCAGTGGGGAGTCTGCTCTCCCGCTCCCTCAGCCTGTCATTCCCCTTGCTTTACACTCTCTCTTTCTCTCTAATAAATAAAATCTTTAAAAAAATTAGCAAAAATAAATAAAATGGCCTCACAGACCACCAAGGAGAGGGGAAGGCACATGCAAATGTTGCCAAATAAACGGAATTATTCAGCTCCAGAGTGGCGAGCTGGAGCAAAGGCGTTGAGAAATAAAAGAGAGGGAATGAATGATAAAACCTGTGTTCGAAAGCCCTGCTGCTTAAGTGTAACTATTTTAAGAACAAAATCTGAGTAGCATTTAGAAACGTACTGCAATGTGATATAGGAATTCTAGGTCTACTGATTCTCCCAATAATTTGAGTTTATATTTTACGTGTCTCTTGCATTTTATATTTCTAGAAAATCATTTTTATTGTATGTTATAGAGTATCGTCCACAACAGACTGGATATTGAAACAACTTTAAAGGTGCTCACCACACGCTATTTGGGAAGCGCTCTCCTAGTGGGCCGCAGTCTGGAGATGCCAGTCCAGGCAGAGCAAGAAGGCAGACAGGCCGCTGACACGCTGCCTGAGGCACCCATCTCCCGGGGCCCCAAGGTGGTTCCCAGCCTCTGCAGCACTGGTTAGGACAGCTGCCTCAGGAACTCGGTGGGGAAGATTCAGTCCTCTTAGTTAGGCCTGGCCCCTATCTTCCTAAAGCCTGGGTTCACCCTCAGCTCAAAGTGAGGTCCATGTCCTTATTGTCAGGGACCACCACTTTAAACTTTCTTTGCATTTCTTACAGAATCCACCCATATGCTCCATCTTTAGGGCCAGGAGTCCCTGCATGCCCAAGGACTGTGGGCATTTGGCCAATTTCTCAATCTGGTTGAGACTGAGTCACCCTCCCGTCTCCAATCCTTTCACTGTCTTGATAGAAAGGACTTGCAGAGCCTAATCATGTTACCATCACTTTAATAAGGCCAAAAAAGTCATTCCTTACTTGAAGAGACAGATCACAGTAAAAGATATTATAAATGGCTCCTAGACACATAGAAATGATTTTCAACTTCACCCCCAAAATGAGAGGAATACAAAATACCATTTTTCATTAATCAGATTAACCATAATGAAAGGGTTTCTAATATACTGTGTTGGTGAGGATGTTGGGAAATGAGCAATTTCATATACCACTGAAGAGAGTGAACACTGGAACTCTCTCTTTTGAAGAACAAATCCCTAAAACCTCAGGCCTCAGGACTGACTGGGGACATTGGGAGGGAGGGGGTCACTTGCCTCTGTTAATTTCGGGGGCCTTCCTCTCTTTAGATAGTCTTACAAAATGCTGGATGTACGGGTCATGCCAGTAGCCAAGGCTTACTGCAAACCTAGAAGGGAGGAAAGGAGGCAGGTGAGTCGAGGTCAGTAGGTTCTGGCCCAGTTCTCAGGAACCAGGTCAAGGAGGACAATCATCTACCTCAAAGGCCAACCGAGCAGGTTTGGTGCTCCATTACAAATGTCAACAGACTCAGCCATCCATCTTGGTGCTCACATACACGGCCCCTCACCCTCCCCACGGCGGCCATTTCTTCCCTCTCTTTACTGATGCGGCTAACGCCTTTCCCAGGACCCTACAGAGCACAGACCCTCACCTCATACCTCACCTAGAAGACCTGCCACCATTTATTCCCTCAGCAAACTCACTGGCAAGAGCCAGTCAGACAACTCTGCTGGATCAGAAGTTCTGTGTCCATAGGAAAGGAGATCCAGGATCATTTCCTAAAACTCATGAATGACTAACTAAGCATTTCCCCGGGCTCTGTATTAGGTACCAGTCCTTCCACATCCCTTAAGCAGGTCATAGTGGGAAAACCAGGAACAAGTAAACACAACAGCTACAACCTAGAAAATGCCTGCACTCTCTGGTCTACACAACCTGGAAAATGCTATGGTAGCCTAAACTCTCCCCCGTCTACAGTACAAGGAACCAAAGTTTTAGTGTTCTAAACCAGGAGAAGCCCAGATTACCAGTGGAGGTCTTCTGGCAAACGTAAGGGAACCAGCTTTAAGACAACAAGAAGTAGCAGAAGGAACCTGGATCCCTAAGGCCATGTGAAGCCATTCTGGCCCCTGCCCCTCAATGGATATCTTGTGAATTAAGGAATGTCTTTACCATTTAAAACAAATGGAGGGGCTCCTGGGTGGATCAGTCAGTTGAGCAGCCAACTCTTGGTTTCAGCTCAGGTCATGATCTCACGGTCCTGGCATCTAGTCCAGCATCAGACTCCATCCTCAGCGTGGAGTCTGCTTCAAGATTCCTCTACCCCTCCTCCACCACTCTCTCTCTCTCAAATAAATAAATCTTTAAAAAAATGCAATAAATAAACCAGATAGAATTGGTCTTCTGTTACTTACAGCCTGAAACATCCTAAGTGATATCCTGAGCACAATACCTCATTTCCATTTTCTTGATCAGTAAGCTGAAAGGGGTAGGGCACGTGTGACTGTGTGTGTGTGTGTGTGTGTGTGTGTGTGTGTGTGTGTGTGTGTGTTTCTCAGTTCCCAGAAGACAGATATCATATGTTCTCTTCATATACACTGACAAGGCTTACTGCTGTCCTGACTACGGTCTGTGCTAATCCTGTACATGTCCCCACCAGTCTCCCACAGACGGCCACATGCCCACATCGGCAGACACCCACAAGGAAGCACATACCTTCAGCTACTCAAGGCAGCAACTCAACACAGAAACACAACAAGGACGTACTAAGGGACACAATTACCTCCCAGCCCAGACTGTCGAGGAAAACTGACCCACAGAGTTTTACAAGGGCGAACAGGCTCTGTTGTCTAAAACAGTGCTTTTCAAACAATGAATTGTGACCCATCTGTGTCATAAAATCAATGGAATAGTCTGCAAATCTCAAGCTTATAAAATGCAGACAACAAGAGTAAAACAGAAAATATCAGTATGCATTAGATACTGTAAGAGTTAAAGATTGTTTTGTGAAGCTGTTGTTGAAGTGTGCGTTCACGGTGTAAGTGCCATGAAAAATCTGTTCTCCAAACAAAACAAAATAGACTCTTCAACACAGAAAGCAAACTGGTGACTGCCAGGGGGAAAGGGATGGGTAGTGAAACTGTTGATGGGGATTAAGAGGTACATACTTCCCCTTATATAAATAATTCAAAAGGACGAAACATATCTCAGGAATATAATCAATAATATTGTAATAACACTGTACTGTGACAGACAGTGATTATGCGTAATCATGGTGAGCGCTGAGTAATGTACAGATGTGTAAAATCACTATGTTGCCCACCTTAGACTGACATAATATTGTACAGATCAACGATACTTCAATAATTAAAAGAGAAAATTGTGTTCTCACTGTCACCGGTTTGGGGGTTTGATGGGCACTGTCCTCAAAGGTATCATCTAGTGCCCTCTAGTGGTAAAAGTCATATCTGCAGTTGAGAAAGAATCACTGACCAGGGAGGAGAACAGTCCTCAAGCAGGGATGTCAGGTTGGAAGGGGCCTTCCAAATGACCTGGTCAACCCCGACATCCAGGGCAAGAACCCTTCAACCACACCAAGCCACCGCCTGAGCACGCCCCACAAATCAGGCACACCCTTCACCGCTGAGCCGCTCGCTCTCACTGCTGAAAAGCTGACCCAGCTGCCCTCCTCTAGGAGCTCCTCCCTCTACTTCCTTCTGCCCTCTGCTGGACGACCAGGAGCAGCTCCTGTATTCGCCCTCAGTTTAACACTAGTGATCCAGTCAAACAATACTTGTTGAGTGTCTGCTAAGTGCCAGGCATTGGGGACACAGTGGGGAACCCGGGAAGAGAAAGAGACAAAGAGAAGTAAGAGCTTATGCCAGATGAAGGACACAGCATGGGGGATGGAAAGACCTGCACCAGACAAGGTCAAAGGGAAGGCCTCTTTGAAAAAGGGAAGGCTTCGTTCAGTCCCACAGAATTGGAGAAAGCTGTGCAAAAGGCATTCCAGACAGGATGAAGAGCAGATAGACATGCTCTGGGCAGGAAGCACCTTGGAATGTTCCAGTAGCAAAAGGTAGGCAGGAGGCTGAAGAACAACAGAGAAACACGAGAAACCTCAGATTTCGCGTGTATGTGTGTGTGTGTGTGTGTGTGTGTGTGTGTGTGTGTGTGTGTGTGTTTTAATTTGTTTTAAAAAATTTTCTACACTACCCATATGCCACATTTCATTCTAAGACACCATCAATTGTAAGAGTGAAAAAAGAAAGAAGAAACACTACCAGTTTGTTAATGTTTTTCTTATTGCTTAGAATTTTAGTTTTGTGCTTAAAAGCTGTTTTAGATTTATTTGAAAAGAATGAAAGGCATAAGATGATTGATAAGAGTTGGTTAAGTCTTCCCTTTCAATATATCTCTGAGTTTCCATACAACATTGACCTTTGTGCCACCAAGGGCACTGGTGAGGCTGCAATTTCTCAAGAGAGGGCCATCATTGCCTCTGAGATTTCTTTCCAAGCTCCTGACCCACCAGGTGTAGGCTGTGTTACTGAGTCTTTCTTGATCTCATCAGAAGGTATCAATGGATGGTTCTCAAACAGCAATCAGGATTTGCGCTCCTTCTTCAAATGTCCCTTAAATGGTACGTGGACTGAAGCAGCCAGGGGCTGCAGGTGCA
The DNA here is from genome assembly GCA_002007465.1 of Ailurus styani. Lineage (NCBI taxonomy): Eukaryota > Metazoa > Chordata > Mammalia > Carnivora > Ailuridae > Ailurus > Ailurus styani. Next base: position 4,034,065 of record LNAC01000123.1, read on the forward strand.
ACAGACCAGCCACACCACGAGGAAGACTGACTGCGTCCACATGCACAGATAATGACAACTCTAACAGAGCACGCCAGTGACTGCAGGACACCAAAAGAATGAATCAGTGGTGCCTGGGTGGTGCAGTCTGTCGGGCCACCAACTCCTGGTTGTGGCTCAGGTTGTGATCTCAAGAGTCTTGACACTGAGTCCCATGTCTGGCTCCACACTGGGCATGGAGCCTGCGTGGGATCCTTCTCTCTCCCCTCCCTACCACCTCTCACATGTTCTCTCTCTGTCTCTCAAAAAGTTAAATAGATAAATAAATAAAACCCAAAGAATCAAAAATCTCAGATTTAGAAAGACCTTTCTCAGTCTTCATTCAATCAGCTATTGCTCCTGAAATGTTCATGACGTTCACAAACCACCTGCTCCATTTAATATTCCTTTAAGTCAACTCACTTTCTAATATTTTTTTCTAACGTGCTACCTAATATTTTCTTCTAATGTGTTACCTAACATTTTCTTCTAACACACCCTGTAATAAGTACCTTTTAAATTGTAAAACATCTCTCTGGGTGCCACCTAAAGTCATCTCACATTCCTCCCGTGGGAAACACTAATCTGCTCCAGCCACCTGTTCATTCAGGAAGCACTACCTGACGTTGCCCTATCGGCAGGAGTGACCTGCAACAGTGGGAACTTGCCAGGAAATGTGTGACCTGCCTTCCACCGGGTATTTCTTCATCTGAGGGAAGGGGAAGGGGCTCGCCTCTCTGCTCTCCCAGCCAGTGAGGATCGAGGCTGGGGCTCCTTCATTTCACTTCTAATCAACACTCATGAGTTCTGAGTACACTCTACAGTGGTGGCATTATTCCACATGCTGGACAAATACGAACACGTACCACCCTCGGAAGCCCCCTACGTGGAAGGCACCTCTTTACGTACGTCAAGGTTGTTTCCTTAAGCTGTGCAACCTTGGACGAAACTTAATTCTATTGCCTTTCAAACCTAGTTACCCACTTGGACTTTAATCCCTCCCCCAACACTTCAGTTGCTCAAATGGGTCTGTATGCGCATCCACTTCTGTATGTACATACAACGCATATGCAAAACAAAACAATCCCCAAAAAGAGGTGCCTAGGTGGCTCAGGCGTTTAAGTGTCTGACTCTTGATTCATCTCAGTTCATGAGACAGAGCCCCACATTCAGGCTCCACACTCAGCACAGTTTGCTTCCACCTCTCCCTCTGCCCTCCCCTCCCCTCCCCTCGCTCTCATTCTCATAAATACATACATACATAAAAATATTTAAAAAACGAAAAACAACAGTGGGCCTCAATTAACTAAGACTCGTAGGCTCTAATTTCCTCCCAAAGGAAGCTACTGGTATTGCCTTCTGGCTTCATCTAACAGCCAACTACTTCACAAGGATTAATAGGATCTAAAATCTACCGTCTCTGTTGCAAGGAGTCCCTGAATAGTCTGGGCAAGACATTAACTGAAAAGGAACCAATATTTATGACAGGGTGAATAAGGAGGAGAAGCCAATCGGAGACTTCCCATGGTACAATGTCGCATATCTGACTTAAACAAACAATAAACAGAAGTTAGTATAGAATAATGGGATGCCATGGATATGAATAATGCTAACACACTTTAGAAAAAATTAAACATTTAAGAACATGTATTCTGATTATTTTCTCCCAGTCTGTCTTGCCTGTTCATTTTCTTGGTGCATATATTTTTCCGTTGTAATTAAGTGCTTTTTGTGTTCTGTATACAAAACATTTACCTACCTCAAGGTTGTCAAGATAATCTCCCATATTTTCATACAAAAGCCTTATGGTTCTAGCTTTTTTTCTTTTTAAATATTTATTTGAGAGGGGGAGAGAGAGCACATAGGGGGAGGGGTAGACGGAAAGAATCTCAAGCAGACACCCCACTGAGCGTGGAGCCTGACACAGGGCATGACACGGGCCTTGAGCTCATGACCCTGATATCATAACCGGAGCCCAAAATCAAGAGTCGGGCTCTTAAGAGACTGGGTCACCCAGGCACCCCTGGTTTTAGTTTTTATATTTAGGTTTATAATCCATCCCAAATTAAGGTGTGTGCACAGAATCAGGTAGGGGTCAAGGGCCGTATTATTTCTGCCTCAATATCCAGTTCATGCAGAACTATTCATTAAAAAGACTTCCCTTTTCCCCACTGAACTGACGTAACACTATGTGCAAAAATCAATTGACAGTACTTAGAGTGACTGCTCTATTTTTGGACTCTATTCTGTTTCAACTGATCTATCTTTATGCCAAAAACTTTTGATTACTGTGACTTTACTATCAGTCTTAAAATTAAGCAGGAGTAAGAAGTGTAAGTTCATCAACTGTGTTCTTTTTGGAAGATTTTTGGCTATTCCAGACCCTTTGCCTTTCCATATACATTTCAGAATCAACTTGTTCATTTCTTCTAAGAAAAAAAAAAGCAGGATTTTGACTCAGATTGCACTGTTTGCATGAATCAAGTCAAGGAGAACATAAATCTTGACGACATCAAACCTTCCAATACATGAACAAAGCATATCTTCCACTTATTTCAGTCTTGAATTCCTCTCAACAATGTTTTATAGTTTTCTGTATAAAGATGTTTCATGTTTTCCATGAGATTCATTCCTAACCAGTTTGCTTATTTTTTGTTGTTTTTGTTTTCTAAGTAGGCTCCACACCCAGCATGGAGCCCAGTAAAGGGCTTGAACTCATGACCCTGAGTTCCATACCCATGCTAAAATCAAAACTCAGATGCTTTAACAACTGAGCCACCAGTCACCACCAACTGAGCCACCAGTTTATGTCTTAGATGCTACTCTAAAATATTTAAAATGTTCATCTTCCTATCCATGTATATTTACAATGCATCTATCTAACAAAGAATTCCTATCCAGAAGATATAATAAACTTCAACAAGTCAAAACCCAAAACATTAAAAACAAAAATGGGCAAAAGACATGAACAGTTCACAAGAGATATAGGAATGCCTAATAAACACATGAATATGGGCCTAAACCAAGATCATTCATCACCACACTATTTCACCCTCACTGACAACACAGAATGTTTACAAGGATGCTGAGCAACTGGAGTGTTACTTTATTGCTGGTGAGAAGTGGAAACTGATAAACCACTTTGGAAATCAGTCTAGCACTTCACTATATCCTCACCCTGTGACTAAGCAATCCCACTAAGCAATTTCAAGAGAAATTTAAGACTTCTATAAGAATGTTTACTGTAGCCTATTCACAATGACCAAAAACTTGGATACAACGAAATGTCTAATAATCAGATGAACAGATGAACAAATCGTGGTTTATGCACACTACATAGAAAGGAAAAAACTACTTTACACTGACAAAGACTCTTTCCTTGACCAAACTCTAGCGAGACTCCTCTGAACCCTCTTCTCAACCTTGGCTTATCATACACAGACTTGAACAAACATTAACATAGTTTCTAACAGCTCCAGGCCCCACCCCCAAAACAACGACAGTCCCCCTTAGTGCTGCCTGAGGAAACTCAAGGCATCTACTATTTGTTCAACCAACACTGAAAAGACAAGGGGCCCTTGTCTCCCAGGGAGCAAATCCAGTGGTTTCATATGGACCAATACCTATCCCACTTTTTGTAATCTGTTACTTCTCTGACATTATTTGTCCCTGGCTTTACTTCTTCATTCTCTCTTTAAAATACCCTCTGTACAAATCGAGGTTGAGTTTCATTCATGCTGGACTCTATTCCCGATTGTAACAGTTATTACTGATTAAAATCTGACCTCACCACTTTAACAGGATCTGGCTTTGTTTATCTTTGATAAGTGCACACAACATGGATAAATCTCAAACAACACATTGAGTGAAAGAAGACAATACATACTGCATAATTCCATTTATACGATGTTCAAGAACAGGAAAATCTACTCTATCATAGATGGTGAAATCAGAAAATGACCAGCGGGGGTAAGGAGACTAACTAGAAAGAGATACAAGGGTAACTTCTAGAGTTTCAGATACAGTTTATGTCTTGTGTTTAGGGGTGGTATACATACAGTTGACCCTTCAACAACGCAGTAGTTAGGGGTACCCATTCCTGGGTGGTCAGAAATTTGCATACAAATTTCACCTCCCCCAAAATTTCACTAATACTTGCTACTGCTGACCAGAAGCATTACTGGTAATATAAACAGTTGATTAACACATATTTTGTATGGTATATGTATTATACATTGTATTCCATCACTAAAGTACACTAAAGAAAATAGTCAGAAAATCATGAAGAAAATACATTTGCATTGCTGTACTACATGTACTGAAAAATCTTCATATAAGTGGACCCATGCAATTCAAACCCATGTTGTTCAAGAGTCAACTGTGTACATTTCTTAATGCTCATCAAACAGAACACTGAAGACTGAGCATTTTCATTTAAATTTCATTTAATTTCATTTAAATATTATCGCCTCTCCAGTTACTTTCTTCCCCTCCCACTGTGTCTCTTAGGAATACCTGGGAAAGGCACCTCGATGGCTCAATCGTTAAGCATCTCCCTTCAGATCAGGTCATGATCCCAGGGTCCTGGGATCTAGGCCCGCATCAGGCTCTCTGCTCAGTGGGAAGCCTGCTTCTCCCACTCCCACTCCCCCTGTTTGTGTTCCCTGTGTCTCTCGCAGTCAAATAAATAAGTAAAATCTTAAAAAAAAAGAATACCTGGGGAATTTCTCATTTTCTTTTTTTTTCTTTTAAGAAGGCTCCATGCTCAGCATGAAACACAACATGGGGCTTGAACTCACAACCCTGAGACTGAGATCAAGACTCACACGCTCAACCAGACTCAGTCCCCCAGGCCCCCCTACCTTGGGAAATTCTAAAGGAAAAAAAAAAAAAAAAAAAAGATGAGAGATGTGGCTGACCCTCCAAGTTCCCCTTTCAATATCCACCTACTGCTTCTTCTTTAGTAAGAGGACCCCAATTTTGTTTGAGGTGCCAATCTGTCCTGTGAGAAATTCTCCCCTCCCACATGTTCCTGCACCTAGGGGTAGGGCCACATGCCCAGTTCTACCCAATGACACGTAGGTTGAAATCTACACGGTAGGGCTTCCTGAAAAGCTATTGCTCTCACAGACTTAGACACATGCCTTTTGTCAGTGTCCCTTTCTTTTCTTCCTTCCTGGAGTACAGCTGCTCAAATGAACTAAGAAAACAGTGGTATTCCCTGGTGCAAACCTATTGTTACTCTGAGAAGCAAGCTACGGGAGCTCTCAATCAATTCACACCTAAGTTACATCGCAAGTCAAAATGTTACCTGACGTAACCTCTTCTGAGGACCCCATTTAGTAGAAGCTTCTCCCCTGAAATCCATCTCACTGGAAAACTCAAACACACATGGAAAAATGTTCATCACAGCCCTAACAGCCACCCAAATGACAAACAGAATATCATCACATAAACTACAACCACACTGTGGAATACCATTCAGCCATAAAAAAAAAAAAGGGCAAGTAATTACATGCCCACTTTATTTACATTAGGTAACTGGGTGGGGGAAATGTACTCACTTTTGTCATCGAAAAAGTTAATCCTGAAGGGGCACCTTGCTGGCTAGTTGGAAAAGCAGGTGATTCTTGACCTGGCGGTTACGAATCCAGACCCAAGTTAGGGACAGAGATTCTTTGAAAATAAAATCTTAAAAATGAAAACTAACTGCAAAAGAAAAATAATTAATATTCTACATCTGAGACCATTGTTTTTCACAGATATTTTCCAAAATTTAATTTGTTCCCTTTTGGAAAAAATGGGGGAGAGAGGAGGTGACGAAAATCCAGAAAAGCCATGATTTATTCAACTGTCTTGATGGGCATGTTTGGCAGCTAATTTATCCTCCTTAGAATGAGAATCTTCTCATTCTAAAGTGACATATCTTCTCTGGGGAGGGAAAACAGATACCCCCACCTCCAGAATATCTCACATCAAAATCTCAACCCTGCTCTCTGGGCTGAGCTGTGCAGATGCCAACATTGGGCTGGAAAGGCCTGGGCCCTCCAGAAAATGCTGGCTCTCCCAAGAGGTGATCCTGTGACCCATTTGCATGACAAGGGGGATGTTTTTTGGGTGAGTCTGAAATCAGATTAACTGGAATTCTCACAGAATTTCAGTCTTACAGCCCCTGGCCTGTTTTCTAAAACACACAGACCACTAAAAACCAGTGAAACAGAACATGGCAACTTGGAGACCTCATCGGGAAACAGAATCTTGAGCATCTACATTCAGTGCCTTGTCACTCTGCTGGCTGAGAAATACTTACTGGGGTCTCCAAGGCACGAGGCACTGAGACACACACGGTCCCTCTGGGCACCATTATTCCCACAGGGTAGGTAATCACTGAACAAGAGGTCTGTGTTGTGACGGGACTGACTGCCATGAAGGACATGCACAGAGAACAGAAAATGGGCTGGACCTTGTCTGCAGGTGTCAGGGGCCTCCGGAGGGAGCCGCATCTGACCTGAGCCAGAAGGCTGGGCACCTTCTTTGACTCACGGGCCTCACCCACATCCAGTCTGTCAGTACATCCCCTCAGCTCTTCCTTCAACATGTACCCAGACTCGGTCCATTCTCAGCACTTCCACCCCGATCATCCCGATCCAAGCCGACAGCATCTCTTGTCTTGGAATATTCCAGTAGCCTCCTAAGTGATCTCCCTGCTTCCACCCTCACTGTCTCAACACAGAAGCTGAACTGATCCCATTAAAACCCAAGTCAGGTCATCTGGTTCTTCACTTCAAAATACCCCCTGCCAGTGGCCACCACCCCAGGTCCCTAACACTCCATCTGCTACTCTCCCCCTTCTCCCTCACTCTGGCCTTGTCATTACTGGAACAAGTCAGCCCAGCTCTGTCCATAGAGGCCTTCCTACTCCCCCTACTCTCTGCTGGGGACACTGTTCCCACAGACATGCAAGGAAGTAAAGGCAGAGTTCCAAGATGACTCCTCCCTATTGCACCTGCAACCTGAAGGACACAGTGGTCCCATTCATGCAGTTCGGGAGCTGGGGATGGCAAGAAGGAAAATACAGGAAGGGGATCTCAAGCACAGTTTTGGAGAGATTGGATTGGAGATAACTCTGAGACATCCAAATGCAGATTTCCAGTTGGCAGCGGGAGACCCAGGGTACCGTGAGAGGATCATGAAGAGTAAAATGAGTCACATCAAGCAGTGAAGATTCTTACCTTTTGGTTGATGGGGAATCAAAAGCTTTCCAGTAACACAGTAACAGGAGATGTGGGATTCCAAAAAAATCACCCTGACCAGAGCAAGAGCACGTGGATGGGAGAGGGAGCTGGACGAGAAGCAGGCAGAACAAAGACGTGGTGCAACAGAGCAGGTAGGAGAAGGGACCTGAGCCAGGGCTGTGGCCACAGGGAAGGAAAAGGAAACAGACTTACCCTTTGTCACCAGTGCATCTCCCACAGGGCTCCTGGGGATCGTCAGAAAACCCAGAGCATGTCAGTTCTCCCACATGAAACCCCTCAGTCCTCATTTCATTTCATTCTCTGACAGCCTCTCCAGGATGCTCTCTTGCTACCTGCTCCCCCAACACAACGTCAGGTGGGCTTCAATGTCCAGGCTAGTTTCTCCTGTCTGGCAAACACCTATTTGTCTTTTGAAGACTTCCCTTCTGCACTGGGAAAGAAGGAAGAGCAGTGCTGACATTGAGGAGGCGGCCTGGCCCCATGAGCCAGGCTGCACAGCTGGTAGAAGCGGGCCTGGCGTGCACAGAGAGGCCATCTGGTTCTGTTGGACACAAAGCACCTCGCAGAACAGCAGCATGAGGTGACGTGGCCGCGGTGACTAAAGGAGAAAAAAACAGCCCCACTTCCTCTCTTGTTCAAACAGACAAAAACTAAGTGTTGTGCCCGCCACAAAATACCAATCATCCTCTCTCCCGGCTCATATGAGTGAGTGCCTTCCTTCTGAATGACACAGTTCATCTCACTACTCACACCTCCTTCTATCCGATGGAGCTATCCAGTCCCAGAACTGTCTCGCCTCCCATCAGCACCCAGTCCAGAGCACACCCCTACTTCCTTGAACACTCCCAAAAACATCCGCCCAAAGCCCAAATCCTATAAGTTCTNTCTGACCAAAGCCCAAATCCTGTAAGTTCTTTCTGACACCCTCGTACTGATCAGTCCCACAGCTCCCATGATGTGGGTTCTCCCACATGATATGAGCTCCCAGTGGCCTCTGTGGAGGATGCTGACCACTGTCACAGGAGGAAAGGATGTTTACCTTTCTTGGAGTGACATTCATGGAGTTCCAATCTGAAGGTTCCCATCTTCTCTGAGAAGCAGTACCCATCCCATCACCCATGTAATGCAGAGAATGAAGGAGGAGGGCGGCGTCAATCAGAGGGTTGAGGACAGCAGAGAAAGTCTGCTGCAAGGATTCTGGAGAGCAGGAGAGGGAGCTGCCCAGACAACCACAGAACGGGGGAGCTCCATGAGGGCACAGGTGAGGCTGGTTGGCAAGAACTCACAGGCGTTCCGAGCTGCCCTGCTGTGTGATTCCCACCAACAGGATTCAAGGTGAACATGGATGCTTTGGTTCACCCAGGGTTTGGGGTTTACTCAAATGAAAGGCAAGGGTGGTAGAAGCATTGCCAGGACAACTACTGAATCATGGGCTGGGGACTCTAAGCTCAGCTGAGAGATGAGGGTCTAGAAGGAGCTGAAGGACAGAGAAATCCAAGGAGGTCCTCGGGAAGAGCATGCTGATGGCAGAGCAGAAGTGACAGACGGAACACGCTGGAAAAAAAGAGATCGGGATTGAAAGGAGCAGCACTGCTCATCTGCGAGGTGGTGCAGCACCAGGATGGAGATCCAGGGCACCACGGTGCGAGTGGGGACAGAGGTGATCACTGCAAAGGCGGCGTTCGAGAAAGTGAGTTTGAGAAAGTGAGTGCCCTGTGTGGAGGCTGGGTCCTCCATGCGCACACTGAGGCCACCCAGGCCGACGGCAAGAACTGAGCCAGAGAGGGTTGCCTGGGTGGCTCATTGGGTTAAAACCTCTGCCTTCAGCTCAGGTCATGATCTCAGGGTCCTGGGGTCGAGCCCCGAATCTGGCTCCCTGGTTGGCAGGGAGCCTGCTTCTTCCTCCCCTCTCTGCNCTGCCTCTCTCTCTCCTTGTGTTCTCTCTCTCTCTCTCTCTCTCTCTCTCTCTCTCTCTGTCAAATAAATAAATAAAATCTTAAAAAAAAAAATTGAGCCGGAGAAGAAGGCTGTGGGTCCAGCACCCAAGTCTTCCACAAATTAGGTGAATAACCGTGGGGGACAGGGAGAAAATAGGAATGATGAGGAGGCCAGCGTGCTCCACTTCAGAACCATGGATATCAAAGAAATGGCATAGGGACAAAGAAGAGAGACGACACCAATCTTGAATCCCCCGATCCTGATTAGTGTGGGGTTTGAGAACACAGCACCTTAGGGGTCATCAAGAGTGGATGTCTCCCCCAGAAGGGCCAGGATCGAAGCAAAGAGTGGGATGAAATGGCTAAGGAGAGGTTGACGAAAGAGAAGAGGCTGGTGATTATGGACTCCTAATTTCCCAGGACACGGGGAGGGGTTGGGGGTAGAGGTCATGGGGAGGGGAACAGCAGGATGGGGAAGATCAGGAAAAGGGAGATGGGGAGTCACGAGCATTGGCGATCACAGTAAGTGCTCAAAAGATTCCTGTTGAATCAAATGGAATTAATAGAATATAGTAACATATAAGCCCAGTATGTCTTATGAGAACAGTTCTAACTGCAGGATGGTAGGAGAGCTCCAGTCCATGATGAAGGTCATGACAACTGATGGTGCTGACACTAACTACCAGTCTCTCTGCGGAGAGCACCTCACATTTAATCCTCACAGGGGCTGTCTCAGACAGTTCACAGAATTGCTAGCCCCAGGAGGGCTCTGCACTGAAGGAGGTAACACACCAAAACAGCAGTAACCTATAACTCCTAGGAGGCTAAGTGGTTTTCTTAGCATTATTTTAGGGATTTCCAGCTGTAACCTAGGGAGACAGGAACCAGCCTGATCTACAGCTAGGACATAGTAACTTCAACCCAATAATCTTCAGATGGAAGGAAATCAAGGGGCGCGTGGATGGCCCACTTGGATGAGCATCTGACTCTTTATTTCAGCTAAGGTCATGATCTGAGGGTCACGAGATCAAGCCCCACGTTGGGCTCCACACTCGGTGTGGATTTTGCTTGCGATTCTTTCCCCCTCCCTCTCCCTCTGCCCCTCTCCCATAACACGCATGTAGTCACTCTTTAAAATAAAGAAATACAATCGGTTAAAAAAAAAAGGGAGGGAAATCAAAAGTACTAAAAATTTGTTGAAGGCTTCACTCTGTGACAGATTTTGTGCTAACTGCCTTGGATCTATTTAATCCTTACATCCCAAAGGCGGGTTACCATTCTTATCCCCATTCCAAAGAGAGGACTGAGACAGAAAGGGATTTGTCCACGATTCATTCAAAGAATCCCTATGTGATTAATAACATGACTTTCTGACAAAGTTTAAGGATTTAACACAACACAGGGAAGGTGCAGATCATGAAATCACAGAACTTGAAGGACAGAGCCCTGCCAAATGCTTTCAAACATTAACTTACGGATTCTCCCAATCTTCTTGCATGTTGTTCCAATGAAAGAAAGCCCAGTGCAAAAAAAGTTTTCATGAATTGCATCCAGATGGCAAACATACCTTGTCTTTACAGCCCGGACCAATTCCACAAGATTCTGACTCAGAGAGTCTAGAGGAGGATCTAAGAATCCTCCTCTTTTTTCTTTCAAAAGCCCCACAGGCTCTGCTGAGGGGCCCTTTGGGCTGGGTACGACTGCCTTAGAGTCTCTGCAATTCCAAACCCAAACGTCCCCTACAATGTTTAGATGGCTGCAGACACAGAGGGGCATTGGAAACTGAGGCAGAGAAGAACAGAGAAATTTTAAAAACTATCCAATAAGAGAGACACGAAAAGGCAAGCTCTAGTTATACTACTTCTCTTTCCTTTTGCTGTATCTGAGTTAATCGACAGTTAATTTACTTTTTTTAAGTAAACAAGTTTGCACAAACTGATACCAACAAATATTAAATAAATCAATATTAACAGCAACTTTTCAATAAACATAATCGTAATATGCTACTGAAAACTATTTTCTTTCTCTCAGATAGTTTTAATGGCACTTCAGATTCTCTTAGCAAATAGCAGTTGATACGAGAAAAATTATTTCTGATTCAACAGTGCTACACGTGAGGTTAACAGCACCTAAAAACTGGAGAAGAAATGAAGTTGGTTAGAAGCCATTTAAGTTCACAAATGTCACCACAGACAGCTTCCAAGTCTTCAATACTTATGTATTTATTTATTTATTGTATCAACCACTTCGAACACCTATTAGCTGCCAGACATGACTCTAAGTGCTTTATTAATGTTAAGTTTCATTTAATCTTTACAATCATCTATGAATTGGGATTATTATCATTCCCATTTCTCAGATCATGAAACTGAGATGAAGAGTGCTTTAATAACACAGCTCATAAGTGGGAGGGCTAGGATCGCCTTGGCTGTGGAATCCATGATTTAAATCACTATGCTTAGTCTGCAAGAGCCTACAGAATGTGCAAGTCTTAACCCCAAACCTTGGTTTTCCCCACCCTACAGTCCCCACGTGGCTCCAGTTTCAAGGACATCAAATTCCTTTACCAGTTCACATTCCTGCCTGTTCTAATGGAACACCCTCCCACATCTACCATTTGTCTTATGCTTCTGGTCTCAGCTTAAATATTATTGCCGAAATTACAAACTCCAGGCACTCTGTATTTTTCAGCACTCAAGGAAAAAATGTAATTATGTATCTCATGGGTCATTATTCGCTTCCTATCTTTCCCAAACAGGTGGTGAGTACCTCAGACCCCGTCAGTCTTACTTATCATGTGTTCCCAGTCACTAAATACCCACCACCCGCCCAAAAGGAAGGGCCCAGCATAAAGTACATTCTCAACAATTTCTGCTAAATGAACGAAAGAATGAACTACACTGCAGCTCCGTGCTTTCCGAGAAGTGACACCTATCTGGGCTCACAACGCTGCCCCCACTACACCCCTAAGAATGTAGACTCCGGTGGCCGACACGCAAGAGCTCTGGAAAGAACGGGCTCTGCACACCAATATTACGCGGTCCTGGGCCGGCACTCCCTCTGAACCGCCGGCCTTGATTGGCCCGATCTCAGGTGCACAATGGGGACCCTGCCGACCCCCAGGGGAATGTAACCTATTCAAGAGGGAGAACCTCAACTTCTCCCCCATCAGCACTACACTCACTCCCTTCACGTCGGTCTTCCAGCAAGACTCTAGCCCCAAGAAGCCAACACCCCGTCTGCCTGGGTCAGGCCGCATTCCCACTCACGCTACCCCCGCAAGGGCGATAATTACCGGCTCCATAAATGAAGCCCGGCTCTGTGCTCCTCACAGGGGCGAACGAGGGGCGCCCGAGTTGACGGCTCCCTTTCGGCAAACGAGCGTGTTCCTGAGACACAGGCCCGCCTCCCACCGGGACCCCAGCCCCCCGGGGACGCCGGCCCCTGACCCCGCGCCCCGCAAGCACCTCTTGCACATAGAAGCATCTTCGCAAGTGCCGCGCACTCCCTCGTCGTCTGTGTCTGCCGAAGACGAAGAACAGGAGGTGACAGAGGGCGTCCTCAGGCTAGTGGCCATGGGCGTGGAGGTTCCGGGATGCTGCGCCCACCGGGGACATGGAAGCGGGGGGTCCAGAGACACGGAGGTAACCAGTCAGCCACCGACAAGACGAGAGAGACGGCTGGGTTCCACGGCGCTCAGCTGGCGCGGCTCGATGACGCCACTCACGACAGATCCCCCAGAAACCGCCCTGCCCATTGGCGCCTCAACCCAGACGCTTATTGGACAGTGTCTCTGCCCCCTTGACCCGGGTTTGAGGTCATTGGATAATTCTTTCGTTCCCACCCACACAACCCGGAAGCTCGCTCGGGGGCGAAGCAAATGGAAATAGACGCAAAGATCACCGCAATGCTTTCTGGGAATTGTAGTCATGGGTGGGCCAGGAGAAAACCGGCTTTCTTCTTGCTGGTCAGAACATTTTCCACTGTCATTCACAAGGGGAAGAGGTACCAGGATCCTCAGCGTTGGCGCGTAGCGCCGAGAATCCAGCCGGAGGAAACAACGGTTAGTGTTACACTTAGTCCGGGCTTAGTTTAAACCACTGAACAAATGTTCGTGAAGCCCTGAGTGTGCGCCAGTTGTGCTAAGGAAAGGACTTTGCACCCATAATCCACCTCAGATGTGGAGGAAGCAATGTGCGGATAACAGGTACAATGCAAAACTGTGTGAACGTGAAAGCGACCTAGAGCTGCCAGTTACAAGCATTCAGGGCTGACGTTAAGAATCATACATGGAATGAAAGAAGGGAATAGAACATTTTTATAACGTTCAAACCAAGCAAAATGAAAGTTTAGAAAAACACACATATATGATAAAACACTGTAGAGAAGAAGAACGGAAAGGGGGGAGGGGAAACAAGAATCACCATATTTGTGACATTTAGCGAGAGGGAGGGTGGAATCCTGGAGGAGAAGGATTACAGACGCAACTAAATAATTTCTCAAGTTGGGGTGTTCACGTGTTTCAGTATCATGCATATTTAAGGTGTTCTTTAAATATTTTTTGTCCTGCACTTATTAGAAAACATTTTCTAGAGAAATGAAGTGGGTTTGTATGTTCCATTTCTCTGCCCCAATGCTGAAGATCTGCCGGGCGAAGGACAGTCATAAAACGTTCTCAACAATAAAAAGACACCCGGGCACTGCCCCCGCCCCCATGACTACAATTCCCCAAAAGGATTGCATACCCCCTCCACGTGCCCAGGAGCTATACAATGAGGCCTTCCGTTGGTCAAGGGGAGCAGAGAAATTGTCCAATCAGCGATCGGGCAAACGCGCCAACGAGCAGAAAGGTTGTCAGCTCAGCTGATGAAGGCACCATCACTGAGCCCCTCAGCTGAGCCCGGCAGAAGCAGTCCTTTTCACCTGCTTCTCAGAGGTTGTAGCTTCCTCTTGGCGTCTGTGGACCCCACTTCCACCTCCCCGCTGGGCACAGAATCCCGGAACCTCCACGCCCATCCCAGTGGCTTGAGGACGCCCTCTTTCACCCCCTGTGAAGTGGTGGTCCCTGACAATAAGGATATAGACCTTCGTTTGAGCTGAGGGTGTACCCAGGCTTCAGGAAGATGGAGGCCAGGCCTGCCTAAGAGGCCTGAAGCCTCCCTCTCAGGCTCCTGAGGCAGCTTTCCTAACCAATGCTGCAGAGGCGGGGACCCACCTTGGGGCCCCTGGAGGGGGTACCCCAGGCAACGTGTCAGCGGCCTGCCTGCCTTCTTCCTCTGCCTGGACTGGCATCTCCAGACTGCGGCCCACTAGGAGAGTGCTTCCCAAATAGCGCGTGTGGTGAGCACCTTTAAAGTTGTTGTTTCAATATCCAGTCTGTTGTGGACGATACTCTATAACATACAATAAAAATGATTTCCTAGAAACATAAAATGAAGATAACCTGTAAAATACAAGCTTAAATTATGTATTAGGAGAATCACTAGACTTAGACCTCCTATATCCCATTGCAGTACATTTCTAAATGCTCCTCAGATTTTGTTCTTAAAACAGTTATACTATAAGCAACAGGGCTTTAGAACACAGATGTTTATCTTCCTTTTTGCCTCTTTTATTTCCCATCTCCTTTATTCAAGCTCTGCATCCTGGAGCTGAAAAAGTCCATTTTCTTGGTAATGTTTCCTCCTGCCTCGCCCTCGTGCAGATGGTCTGTGAGGCCAACTTATAAACATAGAGGCTTTTACCCACGTGGGATGGAGATGAAGGGAATACGGTAAGAAATCCAGCTTTATTTTATTTTATTTTGCTTTGACATTTATCTGCCCCATTTTGCTACCGCAAAATATTATTTCATCATGATCTTGCATTTTGAGATTTAGCTGAGTCCTTAGTAGTTTGTACCTGGCCACAAAAAAAATAGTGTATTTCGAAGAGGAAGGTTTAGATCTGATGTTTTGATGCAAAACATTTGTCTTTCCTATGTGAAATACTGGGACATTTTATTTTAACTTTTAAGGATTTTATTTATTTATTGGAGAGGGAGCACATAAGCAGGAGGGACAGAGAGAGAGGGAAAAGCAGGCTCCCAGCTGAGCAGGGAGCCGGATGTGGGGCTTGATCCCAGGACCCTGGGATCCTGACCTGAGCCAAAGGCAGACACTTAACCAACCAAGCCACACAGGTGTCCAAAGGGGCATTTTATTTCTGAGATTTTTAAAAAGATTTTATTTATTTATTTGACAGAGAGACACAGAAGAGAGGGGACACAAGCAGGGGGAGTTGGAGAGGGAGAAGCAGGCTTTCCACTGAGCAGGGAGCCCGATGCAGGGCTTGATCCCAGGACCCCTGGATCATGACCTGAGCTGAAGGCAGACGCTTAATGCCTGAGCCACCCAGGAGCTCCTATTTCTAAGATCTTTAATTCCACCATTAAATCATTAAATAGATTGAACTTACTTTGGTTTGGGCAGCCCTAACCTAAAAAAAAAAGGAAGAGAATGTGAAAGTCACTGTTTCTCCCACGAAGTCCACAGATAAAAATCACTGACCCCAGTGCTTCTGCTCTTTCAAAGAGCAGAAGAGTCCTCATTTGCTCTTCTCCTGGGGTGGGCTCTGCAGGCCTGATTTCCGACCTCACTGAGCGATAGCTTGCCTCTGTGTCTCTCTCAGGGTATTTTCCTCAAGTCCATGCTGTCAGTCAGCTGATAAAGGTATTTCTACGGACGACAGAATGTCATTGTCAAATTCTAAATCTTGCAGCTGGGATGGAGACCACCTTCTAGAGATTAAAGGTAAATGAAAATTCTTCCTCTTCTTTCCCAAACTGTTTCATTTGTTAAGGTGTCTGCCTGGTACAAAATGTTAAAAATATATTCAGAGGGAATGCTGTGACTACCTGTGTCACGTCCCTTTCCCCAGCTGCCTGTGCCTGCTGCTGCCATCAGCCACATACTTGATGTCACTAGGGCCCTGGTGATGGATGGGTGCCTGGCTTCTAATCCTTTGCTCTTACAAACAGGGGTTCTGATTTTTAAAAAACCCTTGTAGACATGTCCTCTGCACATGTGGAAGACCCTGACAGTGGGACTGTGAGCCCCAGAACCCCTGCATCTGCCATAGAGATGATCACAAAGATTTTATTGTCATCGTGACAGTGTCTTCAGTACAGTTGAGAGATGTGCAAGGCTGGGTGATAGTGATATGACACAAAGGCCTTTTGTAGCTCTTCCCTGATTTGACCCCTCACCTGCTCTGTTAAGGAGCAAGAACAGGTGTAACTACACTCACTCACGGGAAAAGAGACAGGTCCGGTCAGTGGCAGAAGCAGGGCCAAATAGCCTGCAGCTCCCGCAAGTCCAGGTTGCTTCCCTGTTCCCTGCACAGAGCCTTGTACTTGCTCAGGGGGGGCCTTGTGGTCCGTCAGTCGGTGGTGCGTCTGCACCTGAGTGACCGTGGTGCAGTGGAAGGAGCTAGAGCAGAATGCAGGGCAGAATGTGTGCCGTGTGAGCAGAAGCCACTGGAGAAATGCCTCCTCTCAGCCGAACACCCTTTCGACTTGGTCCCGAGGTTTGGTTTCTCCCTCGTGTCATGTAGGTGGGTTAATAAGGAATAAACCTGACATTTTTATTTCTGGTCCAGGTACACCAAGACATAGGTTCCCCTTCCAGGATAAAGATTATCTGCCAGGAGTAAGGAAGGCAAATAGCACAGGGTATGAAAGATTTAGTGGAGGTGTTTTGTATTGGTTCATAGGGTTGTTTAAAAAAAAAATGTAGTCTCCTCGAATAAAAAGAACGCTTGTTTGCTCTTTGGAGCCTAGTCTGAATGGGCCCAATTTCGCCTACCCACCGGTCTTTGTAAATAAAGTTTTATTGCAACACAGCCACTCCCATTTACTCCAGTCTTCTCTATGGCCGCTTTACCAGCACGACAGCGGAGTTGAGTAGTTAGAGGAGATGCCGTCTGGCCTGCAAAGACTAAAATACTCTCTGACAGCAAGTTTGCTAATCTCTGAATTGAGAGATATGTGCTTCTAGACAGTGTGGGGAAAATTTAGTCTGTCAGTCTCGTTGTCTCATGCACCTTGCACTGGGATGGCCCCTCTGCTGTCCCAGCAGAGGCTTAGCAGCGGGTCACAGGCTTTTTGCTGCCACCATCGAGGTAATTCGTTCCATGTGATCGCAGGCCCAAGACAGTGGGGACAGTTGAAGGTTCCCACCTTCAGGCAGCGGGCACTACTAGGGCCCAGGAAAGCCAGTACCGTCACAGATAAAGACAATGGGGTAGTAAACCCCTTTAAGGGACCTTGGCTCCTCTGTGTCTCCCAACTTTTATTTCCATACAACCCAGGGATCAGGGACGCAGGGGTGGGTCTCACCTTAGGCAGCCTGTGCTGGGGTTGTGCTGTGTGCTGTGCTGTGTTGAGGTTGACTTTTCAGTGATAGTCATGAGAAAGCTGCACACCTTCATGTAATAGGGCTTGGACCAGACGACAGAGCCGGATTCAGAGACAGCAGTCAGTAGGGGGCAGGTCTGCATGCCGGGGACCTCAGTTTTAGGGGGCTCCTCCCTTGGACCCCCTCCCCACTTTCTTGCTGGCACCGGGATCCTCATTCAAACCTGTTGAGCAGTCTTCCTAATGCAGTACACCCTCTGTTGAGACTGTTCTGTCCACGAACGTCATTTCTCTAAACCTTAAACAGAAACGAACTACAGTAGTTTAATCATCTGAATTGGTCTGTGTGTGTTTTGTCTCCTTCGTTATCTCCAGGGCATAGAGAGGTGCCCGGCCCAGAGGGGATGCGTAGTCAATACTGTTCGACTGAATGACGAGGAGGCTAAACTTAGGCTGTTACTGTATGTGAGATATTCCAGGGGCTACCCTGAGACCAGTTTTTGAGAAGTTTGCAGAGTTGTAGAGGATGAATTTTTGAATCTCTGCTGGGAGGTTTTGTAGCACCATGCACAATGCATCACTTGGATCATCTCATTCAGTGCTCAGAGCAGACTCTTGAATTCTGGTGGGGAAACCCAGGCTCAAAGCAGTGAAGTAGATTTCCATTAGCGCCCCTGTGGAGGAAGGGGTGGAGCTGAGATTTAATCCCTGGCCCAAGCCCAGGGTCAATGTTTCCTAGTGGATTTAACCTGTACACTCTTCCCTCTTTGTAAATGAGTGATTTAAATATAAAATGCCAAGACTTACATTTAAAAAAATTTTAGTGAACCAAAAAAGTTTCCGTTTGTCTTCCAAAGATGTCTAATTCCCAATATCTGGAAATATTTTTTTAGTATGAGGCTGTTCTACTTTATCTCATAAAAACAGGGTTTTTACCCTTTCCAACTAGAAGATTCTGTTACAGTAAACATGCTTTTTAGTTGCTGTGTGGGATCTGAGACTGTGTATCTGCAGAGGAAGACCTAGCTTGGTAGAACTCCGAGGCAAATAAGAGTAAGTGGGCTCTCACTTAAGCCCAGAGGGTTAAGGTTCCAGCTTCTGGGCTGGAAGAGGCACTAGCCTTTGTGTGTGGTTGTTGTGGTAGAGGATTCAGGTCTCTCAGGTCTGTTTTTTTGCATATGCTGGAGGGGGGACTCCTCATATAAATGTTACTGAGTTCAGGTCTGTTTTTTTTTTTTAAGATTCCATTTATTTATTTGACAGAGAGAGATTACAAGTAGGCAGAGAGGCAGGCAGAGAGAGAAGAGGAAGCAGGCTCCCCACTGAGCAGAGAGCCCAATGCAGGCCTCGATCCCAGGACCCTGAGATCATGACCTGAGCCGAAGGCAGAGGCTTTAAACCACTGAGCCACCCAGGCGCCCAGTGAGTTCAGGTCTGAATAGGAGTCCATTTTCCAGTTACCTGTGAGCAATAAGCAATGTGTTATAAATTTTGTTGGAGAAGAGGCAGGAAACTAGACACGACTTGGAAAACACTGGAACATCGGACAAATTCTTGCTGACCTCTCTTGAGTGATTTCTGATTGTTCAGTATTTCATGATGAGATTGTGAGTGGACTTCCAATTCTGACTGTCCTGCCTAGTGACCTCACCTGACCCCCAATCCACTGAAGTGTGACTGCATGTTCCGAGGGCCAGGTGTCACGGCACAGAAGGCCCTGTGCAGTGAGCGGCCCTTCCTTTGAACAGGAGCAGGGTGCCTTTGCCATTTCTGGAGTGGGTGGGTGTTTGAGCTCCTTGCCTCATTTCTCTCTTTCCCATCGTCCCACAAAGTCAAGCCTTTCTTATCATAGCCCATCACAGAATTACATTCAGAGGACCCACTTCAAATTGCAAGTATCCTTCACCTACGTGTTTCAGTATGGAGTATAGAACTTTCTTTACTTTTTTCCCCCTTTTCCTTTTAAACATGTGTGTGGTGTGTGTGTCTGAGCATGAGCCTGCGTGTGTGCACCCATGATGTCACATGGCATATACTTCTGCTGATAGTGAAGGAATTTAAAACAGATGTGCATAGTTCCCCATTCCTAAATCTTTACAAAATGCGTTTCAATAATTTGCAAAGATACAAAAATAAATTTTCTTCCTGAAAATCTCCGTTTCCAGCTTTCCTTGGGAACATTCATTCTAGCAGCATCAGACCTTTAGTCCCACCCCCAGCGCTCCCCGCGGTCTGTACCTGACCTGCTCTGCCTATTATGTCACCTCCTTGGCCCCTGTGCTCGGGTTTTCGCCCTCATGTTTTAATTATGAGTGTTTCCAGCAACACTCTGCTCACCTCTAAACCTTTCGAACCAAGGGAAACCTCTTTTACAATGTTCCATCGTTTTCAGTCTATGTCTGGTGGAGTAGTTCAAGGGACTTCTTAATAATTCAGGTCAGGAGACATGCCCAGAGAGGATGGACTTTGTGGATGGTGGACACAGACAACCCAGGAAACATCAGACAACCAGACAGGCCTCTATGCAGTCACGGTGCCATACTCATGCTCCTAGTGGAGAAACTCCCCCAGAAAAGAACATCTCCCCCATCCTTTGTTTCTCTTCTACAAATTATAAGTGGAACTTGCGTAGGCTTTGCCAGTTCCTGGCCTGGGTATTTTCTCCGCACTGGAGCTATCATAATTTTCTGTATATTTGGTGAATACTTGTCTCAGGATGATTACCGATAATGAGAGAGCTAGCACTTTACATTACCTTTGATCCATCAATGCAGGAATGTATGAAGTAGAAAGCGAAGACCCTCCATAATCTCCCCCCCACCAAGATGACCGATGTTCAGAGTGTTTTCTCCTGTAGATGAACAGCACACCTAGAGACGGATAAATATCACACATGAGAAAACACACAGAAATATAATCCAGCGCCTGGCACATAGAAGGTTCCATAAATTTTTCTTGAGAGGATATATATACACACTAAATGAGTACATAGGTTGTAGTTCAATATATGTCTGTTGAAGGAGTGAATCTGTATTTCTCAAAATGAATAGATTTATGTGTAATTTTAATAAAGTGAATAACTTATATGTCCTTCTTTGTAGATCGCTCATTCTGCATCCCAGTGACCATGGCTGTCTTCTTGTCATCATAGATAGGTCTGCCTGATCATTTCTGATGGCTTTCTAGTTCTCTTTGGTATTGAAATTCCATTTGACTGAATGTATTCAGTCCCGATGGTCTTTTAGATAGCTGCGTTTTTTATGGTGTTCTATTAAACAGTGTTGTACAAAGCACAGGTCACGTGCATATTTGCAGAAATTGCTGGATTAAGGAATTGTCCCTTGTGAATTCTAGTATCTACTGCCCTACAGTTCTTTGAGACCCTCTTTAGTAATTTGTATTTTCACGAGAATAGTTGAGGGTTCTCTTTTCCTACACCCTAACACCGGCTATTTCATTTTTAAAAATTCTGCCAATCTGCCAAACCTATTAATAAGAAAAAGAATTTTTTAAAGATTTTATTTATTTATTTGACAGAGACAGAGATGACAAGTAGGCAGAGAGGCAGGCAGAGTGAGAGGGGGAAGCAGGTTCTCAGAGAGCCTAATACTGGGCTCCATCCCAAGATCCGTGGCCCAGAGCACAGCGTCCAGCAGGCCTGTGGCACATCTGTGACCCGAGTTTTCGCCCAGGGCTAACCCCGGGGGAGGGCAGGGGAAGGGTCGGGTCCAGGTTCCCCAGGGCGATGCACAGCGGGGCAGGACCGAGGGCGGCGGGCAGGGAGCGGCGCAGGGGCATCTTGGAAGGCAGACCCACCCTAGGCTCCTCAGGGGCTCTGGTGGCATTCCTGAGCTGGGCTCCAGGCTGTGGCGTGGCGCAGTCCCGGGCCCGGACCCCCCGTGCCTGGTGCGTGGTGGCGGCAGGGGATGGGAGCGCGCCACCACGAGAGCAGCCGGCCCTCCTGCTCCCGGCCCCCACTGGGCGCAAGCCTAGCCGGCCCCTCTGGGCGCACTGGCCTGCCCACGGCGTTCTCCGTCCTTCCGGGTTGTCTGGCCGCCACAGACCCTCTGTCTCCAAGTGCCTGATACCAGGAAATAAGGAAGGGGCCATCAGAGCCCTTGGATCTGCCTAGGGAGTTGCCAGTGTTCAGGGAGGGACTCTAGAAGTGCTGCTGACCTCAACCCAGGGCCCCTGTGGGCCCTACTTACCAAGTTCTTGCCATGCAGGAATTGGCAACTGCGAGGAAAGAGCTGTGGAAAGGCCTTGGGCTGACGTTTAGTTGTTGTTGTTGTTGTTGTTGTTTTAAGAGCTTTTTCAAAACCCTTTCTCCCTTTGGGTTTGAAAGCAGATCCTCCTCCAGGTTTCTTTGGTACTGCCTCAGTGCCTGACAGGAAACATTATCCATTAGGAAATGGCAGCAGAGACCCAAGTGTGTAGACTACCAGGCTGTTGGAACAGGAACGATGGGTGGTTTTGCAAGCTCTGAAGGTGACTGTCATGCGGCCAGTTATCTGGGGCACATCTTTCAAGGTCTTTTAGGGCAGTTGGCTGTACTGGACCCGCTGACTGTTTATTCCGGGATGAGATATGAAAGGGTGAGTTTTCCACAGCTTTTGTTTCGCCACCCCCAACCTTTGGCTCCAAGGGGGAGTTGGGTTTGGCCAAAGCACATGGAACAGTTCTTTTGCTGTGTGGGTACCAAAATACTTCTCCTGCCCCTCCCGCTTTCTAAATTTGCTTTGAAGGCCTTGAGGTCCCCCCCAAAACTTTTTGCTTAGGTGGCTTAGTTTTATGGTTTCATTTGCTTACTACCCCACCCTATGATCTTAGTGTGCCTTGATCCTGTTTCAAGGATCCGTGGTCAAGAAAGAGCTGCATCAGGGTGCTGGGGGGCAACGGACTATACACTTGGAAGGTGGGGGAGGTTAAGGAAAGGGAACGATTCAAAAGCACTTCCCTACCCTAAGGAGGACCTACAGGATACTGGAGACCTTGCCATCGCCAAGTGAGGTTGTTTTACCTTCTAGGAAGGAATTAACATGAAGATGGTTGGAAGTTTCCTGGAGGAATGTCACACATGTCCCACCGAGTGGGGGAGGGGGAGTGCAGGGTGTCAGCCTGTGCTTTGTCCTCCACTAGCCTTCTGCTCCCTCATCAGGTGTGGGGGCCAACGTTTCAATGGAGAATCTGTACACGAATTCTAAGATAACTCCTTGTGAGTCTTCGTAACATGTCTTGTGAAATCAATATCCAGTGAGTGTCAAGACAGATTGGTCACGTTGTCATTCTGGCCTGTTGTTGCACCGTATCAGGAAAGGGGTGTTTGCTCTTTTGGTGCAAAGTGCTGAGGCTTTTATTTGCTTTATTTATTTGACAGAGCAAGAAGAACACAAGCAGTGGGAGAGGAGGATGCAGGCTCCATCCCAAGCAGGGAACTTGACCTGGGGCCCACTCCCAGGGACCTGAGCCAGAGGCAGACGCTTAACTGACTGAGCCACCCAGGCGCCCCAGCTCTGAGCCTTTTCAAGCTCCCAAGCCAGTCACGGTCTCTTCAGCCCCAGATTCCTCGTAGCAGCTTCTCTCTTCACACTTGCATTCCGGCCATTGGGGTCCTACTTTTAGAGTCCAGAGAAGGCCGAGCAGCCTTACCCGTTCGCCTCTACCTAGAATTCTCCGGAGCTCCTTTCACCACACCAGCCCTGTGGCTGCTGCCGACTCGTTCTTCAGGTCTCCAGGCAAAGGTCTCTGCCTCTAAAAGGCCTTCACTGATGCTGTTGGTGCTCCAACAGAGACTGGAGGGCCCCATCCCTGGGAACTTTCCTAAGTCCATACAGCAAATGTGCCACACGAGGAAAAAGGCAGTGGCCTTTTTACTTGTTCTTGTTCTCCAGTAAACGAAATGCCTCGAGAGAGCCCTTATCATCTTTCTCTGGCCTCTACCGTGGTGCCTAGCATTGGGTAGGAATTCCTCAAAGATTGTCACATCAAGGGTAAATCTTGTTCTTATTAGATCGCCCTGGCGGTGTGAGCCCCAGAATGAAGAAATGAAAACTGGAGAGAGTCAATGGTGATGCAGGCTGGGACTGTGATTCTGGCCCCGAACTTTGACTCTTCCAAAGTATTTATTCCTTGATGCCAGGGGAGGCCGAGGCAACAACAGAGCTAGGAAGGGTGTGGCAGTTATGCTCCCAACATCCAAACTGTTTTTCTGAGGAAGCTCCTCATCGACATTGTATAACACC
>LNAC01000123.1:4061718-4089873 GCA_002007465.1 Ailurus styani
GAGCAGAGGGGGAAGGGAACTTGAAGTGAGGCCATTTGAGGCTCTCTGAAGTTACCCGATGTCAAGGCAACACTTCCTACTGAGTCTTAATCTCAGGCTTTCCATCACAATGGACTCCGATATTTGGACATCAATTCCCACCCCCAGCCTGAGACTTTTAAGGAGTTCGACAAGTGCTTCTCTAGGAAGTGAAGTTGTCACGTGACCAGGAGGCAGAAGTGGTCATCAAAACCGACACGTAATAACTCCCATCGATGTTTACTCAGTTGATCCCAGGGGAATCCCTGGGTGGCCAAGGGGTCGAAGGAAGGGCTGACGTCGTCCAGCACCATGGAATCTGGCAATGGACTGTGGACAGAAGCAGTCCTTTACCTGCGGGTACGATATGTAGACTTTGGCTTCAACCTGTTCGAAGAAGGCCTTGGTAACCATGTTAAGCCAGTGGGGGTACCATGACAGAGAGAATAAGAGATAGCTGGATATGAAGGCTCAGAATCTGTGACTCTATTTCCATGAGAGCCCAGTGCATGGCAGGCAATTGCTGCTTTCATGGTCTATACCCCAGGGCCAGGGAGGGCCGTTTCTTGCCTTGGGAGCCCAGGGGAAATTTTCAGATACCACGGGTGATCCAGGAACTTGAGAAACCTGGTGAGGGGGCTGCTAAAGCCTTTTCTCCTGGTAACTAATAGAGGATTTTTTCTTGGACAGATCCTAGAGCCTTATGTTACGGGGCGTCCCACCAACGTGGACTCATTGACAAGTAACAGCATAAATGGGTTTCTGTAAAATTTATAAACAAGGAATATGTTGCCTCCAGAACCCCAAAAGTACTGAAAGATGTTGGACTTCCATGTCCCTTTTTCCTTAAAAAGATTTTATTTAGTTACTTGAGGGAGAGAATGTGCAAGAGCGAGAGCAGAAGTGGGTGGGTAGGGGCAGAGGGAGAGGGAGAATCAGGCTTCCCGCTGATCAGAGAGCTCCATGCAGGGCTTTTTTTCCAGGATCCTGAGATCAGGACCTGAGCTTAAGGCAGACACTTAACTGACAGAGCCACCCAGGAACCCCTGCATTTCTAGGTCCTTAACTAGTTTGTCAAACAAATATCCTCAGAGTAGGATGTCATAAATGTGATGTCACACCTATATTCCTGGAGAAAGATGGGTGCAGCAAGATCCTGCCCGCAAAGATTGCCTGTGACAGCAGAGCGGTTTGGCTGCCCTGTGCATAACAGGGTAAGTGTCTCCTTCAAGGTCAAGGCACGTGCGACTGAGAGGATGTGGAAACAGGAATCTTTAATAATAAAATATTCACCATTTTTAAATTTGTTGGGACCTGGGTAGGATTCTTTTTTAGGATTTTATTTTATTTTATTTATTTTTTAAAGATATCATTTATTTATTTGACAGGGAGAGAGACAGTGAGAGAGGAAACACAAGCAGGGGTAGTGGGAGAAGGAAAAGCAGGCTCCCTGCTGAGCAGGGAGCCCGACGTGGGACTCAATCCCCAGACTCTGGGATCATGACCTAAGCTGACGGTAGCCGCTTAACAACTGAGCCATCCAGGCACCCAAGATTTTATTTATTTTTAAGAGAGAGATAGAAAGACAGCAGGAACTAGTGGGTGCAGGAGCGGAAGGAGAGACAATCCCAGGCAGACTCACCCTGAGCACAGAGCCTGACATGGGGCCTGATCCTATGACCTTGAGATCATGACCTGAGCTGAGAGCTTAACCCACGGAGCCCCCCAGGTGCCCCTAGTGTCTCAGATGTTTTTAGGGGACCAGGGTTTATTTTCCTCAGGTATGGTAAGACAGGCAGATATACAAGTAACTCTCACAAAGGAAGAAGCTTTTTAGACTCACAGAGGCCATGAAAGGAGGTCCTGAGAGCCATGGAGGGCCACCCAGGGAAGCACTAGGGCCGGTCAGGAGAAAGAGGGAGTGAAGGGACGTGTGGGCAAGACCCTTTATTGTGGTTTCCATGGGAAGGGACAGGTGAGGCAGGGTAAGCAGGTTTAAGACTGCCTAGTTTGTGTAATTTCAGTGGGCTCTGGGCCACAGTGGTGTCTGGAGTAGTCTGTCCCTGCCCCTGGGGTGATCAGGGCAGGGGATAGTGGCCCAGAGTGTAATAGTTTCTTAGAAGAGTTGGTTGGGGGCAAAGGCTCTGAACTGGTTGCTTTACATATTGAAAGGTTTGCTGACAGGTAAGGTGTTGAACATCTCTAGGAATTAAGTAAGCCTGCCAGGGACAGTCCCTCCAAAGTCAGCAAGGTCCTGCGTTGTCAAAGCATTAAATACAGAAGGTAGACAAGTTATTATACTTGCTATAACCAGAATTTGAGCCCTCGGTTTAAGTCCATGAAGGTTGGGCAACTGGTCAACATTAAAGTTCATTCAGAACCTGTGTCCTAGAGGCACAAAACCCAGTGGCCCTCCTTTTACCCTTTGCCATACAAATTATTTTAATAAATTTTGGATTTCCAATTGGGTCATATTGTGAACCTCTGTTGAATTCATCTGGGTCGGGGGAGGAATTCTCCTCCTGTATCTGGTTTTCTTTCTTCCAGTCCGCTTTTTTTTTTTTTTTAATTTGTTTGTTCCTGGATATACCTTTGGGGGTGAGGAGTGTCTTTTTACCCTGCTCATTTTTCTGTTTTTTCTGCTAGGATGATCATTTTGTCCACGGCTGGATTGGGAGCCTCAAGCCCCTGGATTACAAGATGAGTCCTTTGACTCACTGGGAAGCAAAAACACTAGGATAAAGCCATGTGTTCTGGTGAGGGGTTTTGGCACTGGGAGAGAAGTGGAACACCAAACAACCCCCCCTCCACTTTTCGGTTTTTCATCAGCTCCTGGGCCCTGGGCTGCCATGGACGTGCACCTCAAAACCCTGAGGGCACAGGAGGACGCACGGTAACAGGGAGAGGAGTGGCAGCTCGGGAGACGGGGAAGACCACTCCCATTGCTGAACCAGAGTGACTCAGGAGGCAGCCAGGAAGCCATTCTTAGGTTTCCCTGGGTTCGTGGCCTCCCTCCTTTCCACCCACAATACAGAGGGTCACCGCTAGGGACCGTGCTTGGGGTGTGCTCTCCCCAGTAGGATCTGTACGTCAGCCCCAAGCACTGGCCCCACACCCAGTCCCTGGAACTCAAGCACGTCAGTCGGCATTTCGTGGGGTGGCCGACCTCAGGGAGGAGCCTTGGAGACTAATACAGGCCACATGCAGGTCACATTGATGACACCTCCTTCCTAGATACAGTTAATTCACTTCTGTTCTCACCTTGTTGGCAAGGATGGGACATTAGTTTGGAAATGGATGGCAACCTCCATTTGAGATAACAGAACATGAGCCAACACACAGGATGGCCAGCGATGGCCAGTTCCCTCAAAGATCATGATTGTCACCTCTGAAGCTGCTTAGTTAGTGAAGGAGCAGGTCAAGGTGACCCTGTGTCCTCAGTTAAGGTGGGGCCACCCTGTTCGTGATGGCACTTGCTTTAATCACCTTCTCCTCAGTTCCCTGGTGAGAGAGAGATTCCTGCTCCAGACTTGTGGGGATCCCCTGACACCCGAGAGGTGTCATTGACAACAGTTTACTGGTCACCTATTCTCACAGTTCAGGGGCAGAGGATACCACCCACAGTGCGGGGCTGCACCGCGACTGCACTTGGGAACAGAGGGAACAAGCAGGGTCTTGGAAGGCAAGACTTTGTCAAAACAAGAGGGTGTGGCAAGTCCTGGTTCTCACAGGAGGGTATGAGTGACTTGCTTGAAGAATTCAGCGGGCTTCTAGGGAACTGAACGCTACTCTCCCAAATTCAACAGGCACTATGGCTGATCCCTGTGATGAGAAGGGTTTTCAGTTAAAAGACCTTCTTTGTAGGGAAGAGGGAGAGGAGAACATGCATTATGCCATTTGAGTCCCTCCTTGATTTTCTAGGTGTCAAGACAGCCCTTCATATGGAATCTTAATTTCAGGCCTTATGCCACAAGTGGGTATGATAAAGTCATTCTTCTTAGAACGAATAATGGAATTTCACAGTGAAACAGTATACAGGAGAAACATGTACAAGTAAGTTGTATTGCTACATGCTAGCAATGAATATGTGGGCTCCACAATCAAACAGACATTCACAATTACTAGCACAAAGAAACTACTTAGGGATCAAACAGTGCATGACCAGGAGCCTGGTGCTGAAAGTTATTTAGCACTGATAAAGGAAATCAAAGGTATAAATAAATGCAGAGATACATCATGTTCATGATTTGGAAGAATAAACATCATAAAGATGTCAATTCTCCCCAGATTGACAGAGAGATTTAATGCAATTCCTATCAAACTCCTGTCAGGTTTGTTTGTTTCTTTTTGTAGAGATAGACAAAAAATATTCTAAAATGTATGTGGAAAGACAAAGGAATTAGTTTCAAAAACAACTTTGAAAATAATAAAGTGGGAATGCTGTCTATGGAGTTTCAAAACTTATTACTAGTTATAATAAGGAAGACTGCGTGGTATTTGCAGAAGGACAGACACATAGATCAATAGAGCAGAACAAAGAACCCAGAAATAGTCCCCACACATATGCCTGAAGGAGTTTTGAAAACAGTAGAAAAGCAATTCCGTGGGAGAAAGCTGGCTTTTGTACCGACTGCCACGATTTAAAACTTGTGATGAACTCCCAGCGGCCAAACTCCGAAAAGAGCAGCAGCAGAGAAGGAAGAGGGGGGTTTGACTGAAGTCCTTCCTACCAGGTGGTACTGGGAAAGGAGAGAGAGTCTGTGCCCAGGGTTGTGTGGGCGGGGCCAGAAGAGCGATCCAATGATTCTTCCCGCAGGCCGAGGGAGCGGGGAAATTGTCCAATCAGCGTGTGGGCAGAGGCGCCAATGAGCGGGAAGGTTGTTAGGAGAGCTGACCTGGGCGGTTCACTGAGCCGCCTCAGCTGGGCGCGCGGGGAAGCAACTCCATTTTCCAGCCTTCTGTGAGGCTTGTTCGTTGCCGGGCGTCTGTGGACCCCGCTTCCTTGGCTCGGTGGGCGCAGCACCTCAGAACCTCCAGGCCCATGGCCACTGGCCTGAGGACGCCCCGTTTCACCTCCTGTACCTCCTCCTCGACGTCGACACAGACGACGAGGGAGTGCGCGGCCCTTGTGAAGATGCTTCTTTGTGCAGAGGTACCTTCGGGGCGCGGAGTCAGGGGCCGGCGTCCCCGGGGGGCTGGGGTCCCGGTGGGAGGCGGGCCTGTGTCTCAGGAACACGCTCGTTTGCCAAAAGGGAGCCGTCAACTCGGGCGCCCCTCGTTTCGCCCCTGTGAGGAGCACAGAGCCGGCTTCATTTATGGAGCCGGTAATTATCGCCCTTGTGCTGTGCGCCGGGCCTGGGGGT
This sequence comes from Ailurus styani, assembly GCA_002007465.1. Classification (NCBI taxonomy): domain Eukaryota; kingdom Metazoa; phylum Chordata; class Mammalia; order Carnivora; family Ailuridae; genus Ailurus; species Ailurus styani. The sequence goes on from LNAC01000123.1 coordinate 4,067,100, forward strand.
AGCGTGAGTGGGAATGCGGCCTGACCCAGGCAGACGGGGTGTTGGCTTCTTGGGGCTAGAGTCTTGCTCTAGACGTGAAGGGAGTAAGTGGCCTGAGATTAGGCCAATCAAGGGTGCGTGTGCGTGTGTGTGTAGGAGGATGAGCTTCCTTTTGGGTGCGTGGTGGGTATTCGGTGATTTTGAACACATGATAAGTAGGACTGACAGGATGTCTGAGGTACTTACACCTGGTTAGGAAAGACAGGAAGCAAATAATTAGCCATGAAATTCGTCATTGCTGTTTTGCATTGAGTGCATTAGAGTTTGTAATTTCCCGAGTAATGTTTCAGCTGAGACCAGAAGGCTAAGAAATAAAGGGCAATGTGGGAAGGTGTTCAGTTAGAGCAGGGAAGGAGTGTGAACTGTTAAAGGAATTGAGGGTGTTTCCTTGAAGCTGTGGCCACGTGGGGACGGTAGGGTGTGGAAAAGTAAGGTTTGGGGTTAAGACTTGTACTTTTTGTAGGTTCTTGGAGACTAATCATAGTGATTTAAAACATGGGGTCCAGACCCAAGCTGATCCTGGCTCTGCCTCTTATGAGCCGTGTTCCTAATCCATTGTACGTCTTGGTTTTCTGATCTGAGAAATGGGGATGATAATTATCCCATTTCATAGATAATTGTAAAGGTGAAATGATACTTAACATTAATAAAACACTTAGAGCCGTGTCTGACATGTAGTAGGTGTTAGTGGTGGTCGATTCAAGGAATAAATACATACAGAAGTTTTGAAGAGGTGGAGGCAGTTTATGGTGACATTTGTGAACTTAAATGGATTCCACCCAACTTCATTTCTTCTCCAGCCTCAGGTGCTGTTGACCACATGTGTCACACTGTTGAATTAGAAATCATTTTTCTCCTATCGACAGTTATTTGCCAAGTGAATCTGAAGTGCCTTTGAAATGATGAGAGGGAAACAAAATGCTTTGCAGTACCACGTCCCAATTAGGTGTCCTTAACATTCCCTAATAAATGGATTTATTTCATATTTGTTGGTAAATTTGTGTAAACTTGCTTACATAAAGTAAATTGACTGTGGAGTAATTCAGACACAGAATAAGGACAGAGAAGTAGTATAACTAGAGCCTGCTTTGACTCTCTGTGAAAGTTTGCATAATTTCTCTGTTCTTCTCTGCCTCAGTATCCAATGCCCTCCCGTGTCTGCAGCCATCTAAACATCATAGGGGAAGTTTGGGTGTGGAATTGCAGACACTAAGGCCATTGAACCCAGCCCAAAGTGCAAACCAGCAAAGCTTGAGGGCCTTTTTTTTTTTTTTAAAGATGTTTGTTTGTTTTTTTATTTGAGGGAGAGAATGAGAGACAGAACAGGAGCTAGAGGGAGAAACTGACTCCCTGCGAGAGGGGAGGCTGATGCAGGGCTCATTCCAGGGACTCCCAGATCATGAGCTGAGCTGAAGGCAGGTGCTTAACTCACTGAGCCACCCTAGAGCCCAGCCTGTGGGGCTTTTTAAAGAAAACACGGATGCTTATGTCCTACTCTAGACTCACTGAATCAGAGCCTTCGGGGATAGTCCCCAGGGTACAGGGACCAAGCATGATTGCCGTCTGGACGCGTTTCATCAAAGCTTTTTCGGCACTCACTGGGCTTTCTGTCATCTGAAAAAAATATGCAGCGAGATTGGGAGAATCCAAAAATTAACGTTTGATGATATTTAGCAGTGCTCTGTCCTTCAAGTTCTGTGATATCGTGACGTGCATCTTCGCTGTTTTGTGTTAAACCCTTAAATCTTGTCAGAAACTTATAGATGGTTTTTTCTTTTGTTGTGTTGTGTTGTGTTTACAAATTTTATTTACTTACAGAGAGTGAGCCAGAGAGCACAAGTAGGGGGAACAGCAGAGGGGGAGAGAGAGAAGCAGGCTCCCTCCTGAGCAGGGAGCCCAACAAGAGGCTGGATCCCAGGACCCTGAGATCATGACCTGAGCTGATATCAAGAGTCGGATGCTTAACCAAACTGAGCCACACCAGCACTGCTACAGGACCTGATGTCTTAGGAAAATAAATTGCAAGGGGTAAAGAAAAGGAAGGGAAAAAGGGAGGCCTGTAAGTAAAAGAGGCTTAAGGGTCTTGTTAACCAATCGCAAGGTATGGGTCTTATTCTCATTCAGGATATAACAAATCCATAGAGTCAAAATATTTATGAGATAATCAGAGAAATTTGAGCTCTGACTTGATGTGTCGTGATACTGAGAAATTATTTTGAAATGTTTAAAGTGTGTCGATAGTTTTGTGGGTATATCTATGTGTGTGTCCATCAAGAGCAGTTTGCTCCCTAAGACATTTGGCAATGTCTAGGACATATTTGGTGGTCATAAGCAGGTGTGAGGAAGGCTACCGGCATCACGTGTATGGAGAGCAGGGGTGCTGCTAAGCATCGTAGTATGCTCAGGACAGCACCCTCAGTAAAGAATGATGGGGCCCAAATTGTCAGTGACGCCAAGGTTGTGAAACACTGCTCTGGAAACGCATGTCGAAGTAGCTGTGGGTCACATGATAGGATGAAGTTATTTGCTTCAAAATTTTATGGGGGATGTGGGGATGTGTCTTGAGTTGAGAATTATTTAAGTTAGTGATGGGAGTTCCTTATACTCTTCTCTCTACTTGGGTGTGTGTGTGTGTGTGTGTGTGTGTATATCTATCTGTATGTTTATATCATATGCGTATGTGTGTATAGTATATACAATTGTAAATTTCCATGACGAGAGCTCCAAAGCTTGCTGCAGGTGAGGTCGAGACTGTTCACGTGGTGCCTGGTGCCAGCAGGTGGGGAGGGTGGACAAGCTGAGATGGTGGCTTTGCAGGAGTGGCAGCAGTGGCATCCTTCCTGGGCTCGGTCTGCAGGGGTATGTTGGCGGTGTCTGGCTGTCTAGCTTCTCGTTATTCCTGTTTTTTTTCACTTCTTGTCTTATTCCTTGGGCTTCCTAATAGCTTTTCAGTAAATTCTTTTTCTGTTTAATTCAGTCAGAATCAGTTTCTGTGAAGCAAGAATTCTGACTTACACAGGAAAAGGATGAAGGCAATGTCTAGAGAAAAGGTGATAGAACAGACTGGGAGGAGAGGGAGGAATTAGGAGAAATAGAGATATAAAAATATATATGTAATTTGTATATATAACAACTAAAAGTTATAGAGTATATATATGCATATGTATGTATATCATATTTGATATGTATGTATATGCATATATATGCACATATATATGCATATCATATTTGAGAGAAAAAGGATCTCATGGTTTCTGTTTTTCTTGTCCTTAATTTCTATCCCTCTCGAGACCACAGTTTAATTCTTGTCCAGGGATATTATGAAATACCCCATATTTCTTTATATAAGAAACTCTCCTGGGCACCTGGGTGGCTCAGTGGATTAAAGCCTCTGCCTTCGGCTCAGGTCATGATCCCAGGGTCCTGGGATCGAGGCCCACATCGGGCTCTCTGCTCAGCAGGGAGCCTGCCTCCTCCTCTCTCCCTGCCTGCCTCTCTGCCTACTTGTGATCTTTCTCTCTCTGTCAAATAAAAATAAAAAATAAAAATCTAAAAAAAAAATTTTAAAGAAGAAAAAAGAAACTCTCCTTTCCACTTAAACAAATGCAAGTGGTCTTTTGTCATCTACAACCCAAAGAATCTCAGCATAGTTTACATGATGACGTGCTCACCTTACCACCTTTTTGCTACACCTGGTTTTGCTCACCCCTGTGCAGACGTTCCACAGATATCTGTTAATGGACACATGATTGTCGTTTGGCTCCAGACAAGGAACAGATGTGCTGCTCAAGGCAGCAGAGACCTTTTGGTCTTGTTGGCCTTTCAAATCATCATTGTAAGTGTGGACACACTTATTGAGAGTTCATTCTGTCGTATGTGCCCGACTTTCATGAGTTTTGCCAGCAAGTCTCAGTCTCTCTCAACATCACTGTCTGTAGGGTCCTCGGTCCTTGGCTCTGTGAGGCACAAGGAATGAATGAATCCAGCAGGGCCCCTTGAGAGACAGCTTGCCGGCGGCCTCTCGTGGTGGGTCCTATACCGATGGACACAAGCTGTTCCAACTTCACTGATGAAGGTGGCATATAAGGTGGAAGAATGTACAGGCAGGGTAGCCTACGTTTTCAGAGAACAGGCTTTGAGTCAAATAGCCTTAGATTATAACCCTAACTGTACCCCATACTCCTGTGTTTCCTTAGGCGAGTTATTTAACTTCTCTATGCCTCGGTTTCCTCGTCTGTAAAATGGACTATTTTAAGGATTAAATGAAAAAAATATGTATCCATCCATACATTCAAAGTGAAGATGGCACATGTGGAGCACTCTAGAAATGTTACTTTTGTTATTACTACACATTGTGCTTAATACTGTCATAGGGAATGTCTTCCGGTGTAAAGAGCACAAAGCAGGAGATGCTCCATGTAGAGGATGGCAAACCTTTTGGCCCTTTCCAGGCCCTGCGGTTGCCATGATGCCACTTATTCATCAGCTCAGTGATGTTATGGTTGAGTGATCCCATCTGAGCTACCACATTAATTATGCAGCATTGGTAGCTCCCAGGGGCCTGGTCTGGTGGGGAGGGTTTGTGTGTTTGGGCTCGTGGGTCCTGGCTACCTGGACTCCACCACCTTTTGCCTGTGTGACACTCGGGACCTAATCACCCTGTGACAGGGACGTAATTTGGGCTATCTCATAGGGTTGTTGGTGACAGTTGATGGAATGATACCTATAAAATTCCTGGTACGTGATGGGAGGTGTGTCAAGAAATGTTTCCCCTCATTCCATTTTCTTCTTTTTTACTAGCTCCCAGAACAACCCATTTCTACCCACTTCTTTTTCAGAGAGGTGAGGTGATTTGCTGAAGGCCATACTGTTAGGTGAGTAAGTTGAGGAAATGACATTCCAGGCGTAGGAAAGAGCATGAGTAAAAGCAGGGAAGTGAGAACCCTCTGGGTAGCTGCAGGTAATTTGGCATGGCTGGAGATCGAGATGTGGGTGAGGGAAGGATGGGGGAGGAGTTTAGGAAGGACTTTGGATGCTCTGACCTGGAAGACAGTGGGAGTCCCTGAGGGATTTTTAAGTTGGAGTGACCTCGTTTAATTTGCATTTTCAGAGCTTTCCAGAGGAGAGGGTGGAGGAGGAGCCCAGTAGAGACAGAGGGACTCCAGAGGAGGGGGGTCTTCTCTGAGGGATCACGGCAGGCAGTGCAGAGGGTTCGAAGCAGGACACGATAAGGGCTGGGTCCTTAAGGAAGGCACAGCCCCCTGGGGAAGAAGAGGCCTGCACAGGAGGGAAAATGACGTAGTACAGTGCCCAACCTCAGATGGCCTAGAGCGTCCAGCCTGGAACACCTGGTCACCCAGGCATACGGTGCCAAGTCACATATGCACGGAGCAGTGTATTCAGATCAGATGGGATCAGAGCAATAGATTCTTCCAGCTCTGCCCCGGTCACTAGAACTCAGGAGTTGGCTTCCTAAAGTCCTGCTTTCTTCTGACTGCTCTCTCTTCCCACGGGGTATATGTGGGTATTGGAACAAGGGATCAACATCTTAGTCACTGAACCAGGAGAGAAACCTTATTTTTATCTGTGAGATGCTGCCTGCCTCCAGCCCTCCAAAAACACTGCAGCATTTTTTGTCATCAGGCAGACCTGATTTCAGGTGCGCGCCCTGCCACATCACTGTACGACCTTGAGTAGATCACCTCATTTCTGTGTCCTTGGTTTCCTTATATATAAAATGGGGGTTATTACGCTGTCTTCTTCGTAGAGTTGTTGTAATGATGAGATAATGGACGTGTATATGTTATCTCAGAACATAGCAGGAAGCGTAAGACGGACATTAAGCATTGTTTCTATCCTTGTCATTTGTGGCCTTATGCCCACATAGGATAGTTTGGGTTCACATCCTGACATCAAATCATGGGAGCCTTTTGTTTTCTGTACAGATTTCGGTGAATACAAGAGAGTCTGAATACATGACCAAACAGACCTGAACTGTCCCCACTGGTCCGGAGCCTCCCATTTTCAGGAATGGTTCAAGGATCCCCATGGGGACGTAGCCCTCCAGGAACTAGGTCAGGAACTTTCTGGGACTTGGTGCATCATGACGCTTTTCATTGTGATGATGCCACAGTTGAATTTCCCAGGAGAGATCATTAATCATAGCAGCCACTGATCCCACAAATGAGGGAGCTGAGCTCTTTGCCATGCATCCAGGACAAATATGGTTCTTGCTTATTATCCTTGGATTCAGTCCACTAGGGGGAGAAGGAGAAGCAACCTCCTCCTTTTCCATGGAGTTGGTCGTTGTTAGATAGAGACCATGGATTAGCTTCCAACTTCCCTTACCTCAAAACCTCAGCCCTTGCTTTCCTTCCACCCTGTCCGCCCTCCAAAGTGTAACAAATGCTGACCTGCTGGATGTTTTTGATGGGGCTGAGAGGGAGGAAAGGCAAAAAGGGAAGCAAGGATATATCCCATGTCTTCTCCCATATTCACCATATGTTAGTTCCAGGTTTTCCCAAAGATTCATAACCACCCTATGTGGTAGTTACTGTCATTCCCATTCCCACTCTAATTTTAGGTGAAGAAACTCACGGTGAGAGAGGGGATGAAGTTAAGTACCCCTGACCCACGGCTCCTAGGAGGCTCAGTGGTACCATATCGTACTTCCTCCCGTTGGTTCTTATAATTGTTTCACTATTCCATTTAAACAGGTGGGGAAACAGGTTAGGGGATACTCAAGGAGCCACAGTGAAGAAGAGGTAGAGATGGATTTTGACCTTAGGTCTGTGGTCTTTAACCCTCGGCTACCTCCAGTATACAAACAGCATCCTTATTACTCCTAGTGTGATCTTTCAACCAGCAGCATCTGCCATCACCTGAATCTTGTAAAACGTGGCTTCCTAGGACCCGCTTAGTTCCACTGAATTGGAGCTGCATTGTCATGCAACCTCTGGGGGATTATGGGTACACTGACGTTTCAGAAGCAGCGGTCTGCAGAGTTCCTCCTGGCTGTGACAGACGCTCGCTAAAGGCAGAGGCAGTGTGGCAGCCTGTCTCCCAAGCTGGCCCCAGCCATCTCTTCCCTCTCTGTGTGCATATGACACTCCTCACACCAAGGGGCGGAACTTGTGTCCCTCGAATCTGTACTGTTCCATGACTGGCTTTAGCCACTAGAAGGCACTGGAAGTGATGTTGTGGGATTTCTGAGCAGTTTCCACTTCTTGCCTATCAGAACCCAGATGCCATGCTGTGAGAAGCTCAGGCTGCATGGAGAAGACACGTGGGTGAGACGTGAGACACTCCGCTTAATGGTCCCATCCAAGCATCCAGGTGACCCCAACCGCTGGCCCGGTGAGTAAACCATCGTGGACGTTCCATCGTATTATGCCTCCCAGATAACTGCATCCCCACCGACACTGTATAGAGCAGAAGAATTGCCCAAACCTAGTCAATCCACAGGATCAGGAGAGATACTGAAATGGTTGTTGATTTAAGTCACTGAGTCTCGAGCTTCGATACATAAGTGAACGAGAAATCGGTACCTGGACATAGGGCGTGGAGGTCACCTCAACGTACAACAGGTGGCAATGGCCGTGAAACCAGGCATCAGCTGGAGGCCAGAGCATCTCAAGGAGACTGTAAATGGAGGTGGGAAGGTCAGGGATAACATGGCTCTTGGAGGCAGGTGAACATGGGACTTGAAGAATGAACTGCCAGAACCATTAGCCGAATGTGCCCTGCAGGAAGGTGGAGGGAGGTGGGAAGAGTACCTCATGAACCTGTCAGTCTGGTCAAGGAAATGTCCAAGGAGAATGTTGAAAGTGCCAACTACTTTTATTAGCTCACAGCTAATTATTTTTATTAATTGAAATGGAATAAAATGAATATGTAATGAAGTTCCTCAACTGCACTAGCAATGAGGTTGAGCCGACGTGGTTTTGATGTGTTAGCTATATTTTGAAAATACACATTTGATCTATAGATGTATAACTATTAACATTAAAAAGTGTTACTGCCTTTCAGGATCATCTTAGTTGCAACATCTCAGGGACCCATGTTATTAAACAGTGAGGTGTCTCCAGAGAGTTTTAAGAAGGGAAATAACCACTGTTAATGTTTCTTTCCAATTTATTTTTCCCTCCCCTCCCAGTCTCTATTCCCTTCCTTTCCCCTCGCTTCCTCTTCCCCACTCCCTCCCTCTCTTTCTTCCCTCTCTCCTCTCTCTCTCTGCCTTTGTTATGTAACAATATGATAGGGAACAAAGTGTCATGTCCTAGCTTTTTCACTTGAACATTTCCTTGTGCCCTTAAGGATTCTCTGAAAACATGTTTTTTTGGTGCCTGAGCAGATGGTTTAAAGGTGATTGTTACTGTAAGTTGTCTCAAATCCTTTCGGGAAGTAGGTGGTGTATAATGCAGAAATGATAAATGAAAAGCAAGTAGTTCTTAATTTTACTCTCAGCCTCTAAAGTGCAGTAGGTCTTGGTGGATCTCTCTCTCCACAGCCACAGAAATAGAAGGGGTGGTGACAGTGACGAAACAGGAGCCACGAGGTGGAAGAGTGTTGAACTGGGGCTTCATGCCAATTAGTGTCCAGTGTCTGCCCATGAGACCTCAGATGAGGGTGCTTAGACCAGCTAAGGTTCAAGGTCTCCTTTAGTTCCGCCTCTGATTTTTGATACAAATCGAGTGCCCTCGCAGGTAGGATAAGGCCTCCTTTCAGGGACTTCCCACCTCTTGCATCACACCCTGGTGCTTTGCCCCATCACCCCTCACCTGGACAACAGCAGTCCCCCTGCTTCGTTGGTCTCCTCCAGCCACTCTTGTCCTCCATCTATTTTCCGAAGGAGAGCTAGAGTGATCTGGTAAAGACTATGTCAGATAATCCCATTCATCTCATTATTCCTTGTCATGGTGGATGAGGCCCCACATAATCAGGTGTCCTGCCACCTCTCTCATCTCACCTCCTACTTCTGCCTTGTTCACTCCACCCCGGCCAACTCCATCAACTGTACTCCGACTCAGGAGCCTTTACACCTGTTGTTCCATCTGTTTGGAATGCTGTTCCCTCATAGCTATCGGAGAGAGGTCTTTTTCTGACCTCTCTCAATAACATAGCCCCGATTCCTGTCATTCCTGATAGCTTTCTGCAGTTTTATTTTCTTTGATGGCACTGATCCTGGACATGATATCTGTAGGCGCTTATTTACTTATTATTTGTCTATCTCCGTGGGCGTGTAAGGTCCACAGAACTGGAACTTGGTCTATTTTATTCATTGCTATATTCACTGCACTTTGAAGTGAAATTAGTAAGTGCTCAGTAAAGTGCACTCAGTGGGAAACCAGTATGTATTTATTGAGTGAACGAATGAATGAATGAATGCATGGCTCAAACAATCCTTCTGAGAAAGGCCAGTGTTCGGGAGGGAAGGATGTACACACACGTCAGCTTCATGGTTGGCACAGATGGACTGATGCTCAGTCCCTGCTTAGGGCCTGGATATTTTATACAAAAACCATGATGCCACTTTCTCTGTCGTTCCTCCTTCGATTCCCTCAGACCACCTCCTCACAGTTCCTCCTGGCATCTTTGCCCCAGTTCTGTTCTCCTCCTTCTCACCCCTGTTCCCACCCAGGGGTCTGTGATCCCCTCTGCATCTCAGAGACGATGGAAATAACCCTTTTTCTTGTTTTCATGGTGTTCAGTGGCTTATGATACCCTCCGCTGCATCTGATCCTCTCCTGCTGCCACAATTCCTGGAAGTAGGACCTAATGTCCTCATTTTAGTCATTTGTTCAAGCTCTACAATTTCTTGAGCACCACACTGGCGTGGCCTCAGGTACGATGATTAACAGGCAGAGATGGTTCCTGCTGACATTGAGCTCAAAATCTGGCAGGGGTGGCAGAGGTGAAACACATAACGGGATTAGTATTTCCTAATATGACAGTCGTGCTAAGTCGTGTGGAGGGGAAATGGGTACCACTTATTGAGTGTCTCCACGTCTTACGTAGTTAGTCTCATTTTATCCTCCCATCAGCCCTCTGATGTAAAGGTTTCTATGTAACTAGGTGCTCTCGCTCATCTCTACTTTCCCACAGGAAGTCTGAACAAGACTGTGAACAAGAGTGACAGGACAGTTGGGAAGGCGAGGGGTGGGCAGGGGAGGAGGTATGGGTGACAGAGTAGGGCCCGGATGGGAACGGTGGGCTGGTCTTCCCCACTGGGTGCAGGCAAAGCTGGGACAGGGCTTGGAGGCTGGCTTTGACTTCTGCCTCGGAGCTTCTTCTTAGTCTGAGTAGTTTGACTTGACTCGGTGAATAACAATGGTAATGATAGTAGTAGTAGTAGTAGTTTCACCCCCACTACCGCGACCAGTACTACTACTCATTGTAGTAATGATTACTGTCATTTGTTGATCACTTAATATGAGCCAATGACTGTTCTAAGAACTTTAGATTTTATTTATCTATTTTAGAGAGAGAGAGAGAGAGACAGAGTGCAGGGGTAGGAGGGGTAGAGGGAGGGAGAGAATCCCAGGCAGACACCACACTGAGTGCAAAGCCCACTGTGGGGCTCAGTCTCACGACCCTGAGATCATGGCCTGAGCTGAAACCAGGAATCGGGTGCTTTCCCAACTGAACCACCTAGGCACCCCTGTTTTAAGAACTTTAAATAGTAATTTATTTAATGCTCACAACCATCCTATGAAGTTGGTGCTCTTACTATCTTATTCCCATTATATAGATGAGGAAATTGAGGCACAGGAGGTTGATGTGACTTGACCAAGAGCACGTATAGGTTGTCTCTTGAGTCCACACTTTCTTTTTTAAAGATACATTTTATATAGAGAGCGTGAGCAGGTGGAAGGAGGTGTAGATGGAGAGAGAGAGAGAGAGAGAGAGAGAATCTCAGACTCCCTGCTGAGCATGGAGTCCAATGCAGGGCTTGATCCCAGGACCCTAAGTTCATGACCTGAGTTGAAACCAAGAGTGAGATGCTTCACCAACTGAGCCAGCCAGGAACTCCATTGAACCCACACTTTTAACCACTAGGCTTCACGTATGTCTCCGTTGATGGGGGTCAATTAAGAGACTTAGTGTTATCTGGGGAAGGAGGAAACACAGGAAATAGGAAAAAGAAGACAATGTCCATAGTTGATGGATTATTAGGGTGCTAGGTCACTTTCTACGACTTGTGTAGAATTTTAGAAACATGAATTTAAACTCAATTAGAGAAAATCTCCCCTGTAGAGGTTGTGACCCTCTGCCCCCCTCTCATTCTGGGGAAAAAATCCCATCTATGTGTTGTTGCCTGCCTCCTATTCCATAGCGTGGGACTTGTCTAAATTATTTGTGCTGGTCTTCCTGCCATGTTTGTGTGTTTTCTGAGGGAGTTCCAGTCTCCAGGTCTTGCTTGAGGTTTTCTTCTTCCCTTTATAGTTCCTCCTATTTTTCTTAAAGATTTTATTTATTTGTCTGAGAGAGAACATACAAGAGCAGGGAGATGGAGAAGCAGGCTCCCTGCTGAGCATGGAGCCAGATGTGGGACTCTATCCCAGGGCCCCAGGGTCACCTGAGCTGAAGGGAGATGCTTAAGTGACTGAGCCATCCTTCCTATTTAAAGCCTCCAATGCCCATTTCCCTTTGGGTCTGTTGAAGAAACCCAACCTCCGTCTCCCCACTTCTCCCTCAGCCATAGGTCCCATCTTTGAGCGACTCTCTAAGCAATGCTTGATGCCTTCCATTCTCCAAGGGCCCTGTTGCCTTTGTTTGTCTCTATTTTTCCATCGTCAGCTATATCTCAGGGGTTTAGGTGAATTCAGGGAAAGTTGATTGCTGGATGGGAAATTGAGCAAACTGGGTTTTAGGGAATTGCTTGTTGTTAAATTGGTGTTTGGTGTACTGGTTTGTGTGTGTATTGACCTGATTGTGTATCTCTTAGCTCATGAGCTCTTGGTCTTTCTCCTTTGGAAGGAAGATAAAAAGAAAAGAAAGGAAGAAAAACAAAAAGAAAGAATGGAAGGAAGAAAGGAAGGAAAGGGGCACCTGGGTGGCTCAGTGGGTTAAAACCTCTGCCTTCAGCTCAGGTCGTGATCTCAGGGTCCTGGGATGGAGCCCCTCATTGGGATTCCTGCTCAGCAGGGAGCCTGCTTCCTCCTCTCTCTCTTCCTGTCCCTCTGCCTACTTGTAATCTCTCTCTCTGTCAAGTAAATAAATAAATAAAATCTTAAAAAAAAAAAAAGAAGGAAGGAAAGGAGGAGGGAGAAAGGAAGGACCATCATCCCTGAGGTAAAACTAATTAACTGATTCACTGACTAAGAACAGCCTAGCTCTAACATAAAAAGAAAAAGGTGCCATGTGGACACAGACCATTCCCGACACATCAAAAATCTCAGCTCTTGTGCTCAGGAGAACCTTTTCTCCCAGTTCATTCTTCCTTTCTCCTTTGCTTTGTCACTGTCCATATCCAACTACCGACCAAAATCTGATTCTAAAACTGCTGAGTCTGAGAAAAACTGGTGCTGGACATATGTCCTTAGAGAGTTTTTCCTTCACCACAAGCCACGAAACTCAAGGGCGTGCAAAATGCTTCCCAAGGAATTAGAGTGGTATGGGCTCAGTGATGACAACGATGGTGGTGGTGGTGGTGGTGATATCAAATTTTGTTAAACAACACTTTATAGAACTTCAGTCATGAACCAGGCTATATGCTCAGCCCTGTGGATGCAGAATTGTGTAATAACAAGTGCAGTTTATTTCTGTATTTTTACTGAGTTATGTTTGACATAGATCATGGTGTCAGTTTAAGGTAACTTAATACTTTTATATTGCAATACAGTTGTCATTGTACTGTTAGCTAACACTTTTATCATGTTACATAATTCTTATTTCTTCTAGTGTTGGGAACAATTAAGATCTAGTCTCTGAGCAAATTTGAGGTTTCTGATATAGTTGTTGTCTATAATCCCAGTAACTGTGTGTTAGGTCTCCCAGACTTATTTATCCTTCAGTTACACCTATGTGCCTTCAACAACACCTCTCCCATTTCCCCGCCCCCAGCACTTGGTAACCACCACTTTCCTCTTTTTATTAGAAGTCTGGGGTTTTTTTTTTAGAGGCCACATAGAGGGGTACCATTTGGGGGCATCTGGGTGACTCTGTCAGTTAAGGTTCTAACTCCTGATTTCGACTCCGGTCATGATCTCAGGGTCGTGAGATGGAGCCCTCCATTGGGCTCCAAGCTCAGCATGGAGGCTGCTTGAGATTCTCTCTCCCTCTCCCTCTCTCCTTCCCTGACTTGCACATGTGCGCTCTCTCTCTCTCTCTCTCTCTCTCTCTTTCTGTCTCTAAATAAACAAATTAAATCTTAAAAATAAAAGAGGTACCGTATGGTATTTGTCTTTCTCTGACTTATCCTAGTTAGCACGTTCTGTCCTTTTTGTTGTCAATGACAGAATTTCCCTCTTTCTCTGACTGAATCATAGTCCCTTGTAGCTATCTACTACATCTTTCCTCATTCATCTGTTGATGGACCCGTTGTTTCCATATCTTGGCTCTTGTGAACATGCTGCCACAAACATGGGAGTACCTATGTCTGTCTGGTCTTTCTCTGAGTACTTAGTACAGGAAGGACTGTCTTACACACTTTATATGGATTAACTCAGTTGATTTCACAAGCACCCCTGCAGGAGCCACTATGATCATCCTCCCAGAGCATGAGGCAAAGAGCAGCCCAGTATCTGTGCACAGTCACACAGCTGGCAAGTAGGAGAGCAGCTTTGCAAATCCAGTGGTCAGAGTCCAGAACCACTTCCCTGAGCACGGGTCCGTCCTGCCCCTTCCCAGCTCTGAAGGGGGACTGTCTAAATCCTTTTCTCAGAATCACCTAGTCTAAGCAAGATCTTGAGACATCGCTTCACTGAATCGCTTCTCCCCAGATTCCACTTGCTCAGACTCCACCCTTGATTGTACCATCCAGATAGCCCAGCCATGAAGGCGTGGCTTGTGGTTGCTGTCCTAACATCGATTTGTCTCCATTAGACTTAATGTGTCTTCCTGGAAAACTCAGGCAAAAGGTCATGAGGGTGGAGCCCTTAAGATTGGGATTAGTGATCTTAGAAAAGAGACCGTAGAGAACTACCTAGCCCCTTCCATCCTGTGAGAATACAAGGAGAAGTCTATGACTCAGAAGATGGCCCTCCCTTGACCATGTTGGCCCCCTGATCTTGGACATCCGGTCTCCAGAACTGTGAGAAGTAGATTTCTGTTGTTTCCAAGTTACCCAGTCTGTGGTATTTTGTTCTAACAGTTCAGATGGACTAAGACACCCTCCTAAGCAGTTTGTACTTCTTATTTATGGTACCGAGGTAACAGCTAATTATTATTAGTACTTTTAATGATTTTATTTATTTGACAGAGAGAGTGAGAGAGAGAGCACGAGCAGGGAGAGGGTCAGAGGGAGAGGTTGAAGCAAGCTCCCCCTGAGCAGGGAGGCCCTGCAGGGCTTGATCCTAGGACTCTGGGAGCATGACCTGAGCCAAAGGCAGACGCTTAACCGACTGAGTCACGTAGGTGTCCGAGTAATGACTAATTATGGTACACTTAGTTATTGAGCATGTCTGACATCCCAGAAGACTATAGCCCTCCTAAGCACAGCACTCTTCCCCAGGTTACGCACTGCTATCTATCTCTCATGCCTGGCCCAGTGCTGCCAGAGAGTAGATGTTGAATAAATACGTAGAGAATGGATGTTGAAGGCGAGGCTCAGTTATTTCAAAACCTCTTGATTTCCAAATGCTCCGGGAACAGTTGAGAAGGAATCCAAACAGCCTCCCTTAGATAAGGACAGACTGTTGAAAGCAGTGAAAACAAGCCACTGAGATCACTGGTTTTGGGAGTTTTGCCTTCTCCCTGGGAATTCTGGTGGCTGGGTGCTCTTCCCTAAGCTGGTCACATTTGAAACCACTCCATCTCACTGGCAGCCCACTGTCACCTCTTCCTCCACTCTGGCCCTGACGATAAGCTCTCTAGGCTTAGGCAGCCATTAATTTAAGGTAGCAATTAAGTGCAACCAAATTGCTCTTTAAATACCATAAAGGAGTCAACAGGCGAGCTTTCATCTGCCAAACAGAATGAATCCCCAAAGCTGGATGAATGCTCCCAGCTTGACCCAAAGAGGGTGGAGCTCAGGGTCAAGTGTGAGCCTACCCACAGCCCTTGGAAGTGATGAGAAAGGCCGTGAACTCAAAGGGTCTGTGGGGTACCCGCCTGTGTTTCTTGTCCCTGAAGCTCTTGGAAGTCTCCTGTGGTCACACTGATGCCATCAAATGTGTCAAACAACAAAAATCAGCTGAATCCATTTAAACATCAAAGTGACTTTACTCAGCAATTTACGAGACAGGCAGCATCCCCTCTAGCAAGTAGAAAGGAGCTCTGTGGGTTGTGGAAAAGGAGAGGTTTTTAAATGTGGAAAGGGGGTAGAAAAAGGAAATGATTACCAAAGAATTCCTTGTCTCAGAGGAGGTCACCTTCTTAAGGGGAACAGAAGGAGTCCAGTGAGTGGATCATCTCATTATTAGTACTGACCTTCTAATTCCGTGTTTACTGGTTAAAGTTTATATTCCTGGGGGGGTTGAAACGGCGGTTAGCTTAGGTGTTCAGTCTTGGTTTGCTGATGTTGGGGTTTAGTCCAAGTGACCCCCTTTTGGGCATGCTGTCTCTTTTTAAACACACTGTACAAGTCTTTCACCTTCTTGTTTAAGTTTATTCCTAAATATTGGGTTTTTTTTGTTATTGTAAGTGGAATTGATTCTGAATTTCCTTTTCAGATTTGCTCATTGCTAGTGCAAAAGAATGCAAGTGATTTCTGTGTGTTGATTTTGTATCCTGCAATTTGGCTGAATTTATTACATCGAAGTGTGTGTGTGTGTGTGTGCGTGCGCGCGTGCGTTGCGCGCTGGAATCTTTAGGGCATTGTGCAGATAAGATTATGCTGTATGCGAGCAGAAATGATTTTTCTTCTTCCTTTCCAATTTGGATGCTCTTTACTTCTTTTTCCTGCCTAATTGCTCTGGCCAGAATTTCTGATCCTGTGTTGAGTAGAAGTGGTAAAAGTGGGCATCTTTGTCTTGTTTCTGATCGCAGGGGAAAAGTATTTTGTCTTTCATCATTGAGTATCATGTTAGTCATCGCTTTTTCATAGATGGCCTTTATCGTGTTGAGGTGACCAGTGGATTTCGTATTGCTATGACCGTCTCTAAGGAGGGGTTGGACGTAGAGACTTACAGCCAGTACTGTTTGAATATTTTGATTTCATTGCCATAAAACAGTTCCTAGAGGGTGGCTCATGTCCATTCACGGTATGTGAGATGATTTTAGAGGGTACATTCTGGCAGCATTTAAAGAACACCAAGTCCCACTCTTCCACTGGCAGGATTTTATTTGTCACACACAATTCTTTTCCAGTTCCTCTGATGACAGCATCGAGGGCATCTGAGTCTGGGGCTACTGCGTCTTTAACACTTCTCTACAACCAAATGATTTTTAAATTTTTTTATGAAGAGAGAGCAGATTTCGGTTTCAGTGCCTTTAGCAAATGACAGTATCTATTTAGAGTTTAATGGTGTTATCTTTTGGGTTTTTTTTTTGTCTTCTTTTTCTGTCAAGTGATACAGATTTTCAACTATTTAGAGCTGTGAAATAATTATAGATTAGAGGGATAAGGTTTTATTTAATAAATAAGTGTATTCAAGTAATACCCAACAGACTTGACCTTTAAAAAATGATGTCAATGCATTAGTTTGGTTAAGAACTACCTTTCTGGTTCCCACAGAGGAGTTGGAAGCAGGTTCTCTCCTTACCAAGCAGATGGGCTTTTCACGGGTACTGCAGATGTGTAAGGCGTAGATGAAATATACGTGATCTTTAATGATACCCCAACTTCCCTAAACCCAGTGAGGAAGAAGATTCCTAGTCAAAGAGGGGAGTAAAGAGCTATTATTTTTTGATCTTCAGACTGACCATTGTAACACGTGGAATCCCCAGGGAAGCTTGTGATTTATCTGTGTCCAGTCAGTGAAGGTCAGACTTTCTATCAGTGGACCTCAGCGTGAAAGAACACGATATGGGACTGGAAAGAAGCGGGTGGGCATCCCATTGTTTCTGGCTGCCCTGGAGTATTGGCCATGTGAGTGTACCTAAACCTTAATTAATGGTGGCTATGGTTCCCAGAGTGGGGCTGGCCGGGCTTAGAAAAAGAGCAATCCTTGGGGCTCCTGGGTGGCTCAGTTGGTTGAGAGACTGCTTTCAGCTCAGGTCATGATCCTGGAGTCCCAGGATCGAGTCCCACATCAGGCTCCCTGCTCATCGGGGAGTCTGCTTCTCCCTCTGACCCTCCCCCCCTCACGCTCTCTCTCTCTCTCTTCCTCTCTCTCTCAAATGAATAATAAAAATAAACCTCTTAAAAAAAAGAAATTCTGAACATTACACAATTCTGAAAGGCAAGCACTCTCTTACATTTCAACGTACAACTGGTACCTCCCCTCAAGCATCATATGATTAAAATTACTTCCAAAGCCAGTTTTATATTTAAGGAAGGCCTATAAGCTTCAAATGTATTAGGAACTCTCTGGTGACAAAGGAAAAAAAACCTCTTTTTTTAATACAATTTATTTTATTTTTTCAGTGATCCAAAATTCATTGTCCATGCACCATACCCAGTGCTCTGTGTAATACATGCCCTCCTTAATACCCACTACCAGGCTCACCCCTCCCCCATCCCCCCTCCCCTCCATAACCCTCAGCTTGTTTCTTAGGGAAAAAAACCTCTTGATAGAAAGAAATCATAGTTTGGAGGCTCCTAGCCGCACCCCACAGAGGGACTGTCCAGGACTCCTGTAGGGAGCGAGTCAATAATAGTACTAGTGGGTATAGCACAAAGTCATATAAGTGTCCCTGAGTGAAACTGAAGCGATATGAGACTAGACCATCTGTTACTCTAAGATGGATGTGTCAGTCCATCTTCTCTTGATGCTGCTGAGATGCGTCCAAGTTCTGCAGCCCTGAATATCTGATCATCACATGAGCTTTGAATATTACTTGGCTGTTGACAGGGAGAGAAAGTGCTGTTTATGTGGAGTTAGAGGAACCCAATCCGTATGATAAGGTTTTGCACTGAAACACTATTTAATGAAGTTTTTGGCTTTACTCATTAAGCTTGAGACCTTGAGTCATGTGAACATGCAACTGAAAATAAATGCCTTGTTAGTAAAATCAGAGATTCCATCTGCAAAGCTGAGGTTGATCGGAGGGACTGCAGGGTTTGTGTTGAAGTGACCACTGGCTTTTGCTGGGCCTCTAGAGGGGACAGCTGGGATTGAGATGTCCCCACGGCGAAGCTCTCCGAAGAAGCAGCTGGATCCCGGGCCAATGGAGGGAGTCAGTTTGTGCCATCCAGCATGTGTTTTAAGGAACTGCTCATGTGTCCTAGTCCCCTTCTTCCAAATAACAAACAATGAACAAGTTAAAAGGAATTATGAATATTTAATGATTGAGAATAGCCTTCCTACCTGTCGGGGAGGTTGTGGAGGGTTCTGGAGAAGGTGAGCAGGAATTTCTATGTGCCAGTAGTTGTGAGGAAGGGAAGAGAGAGTGGGGGAAATCTGGGGGGACTGCGCGTCATTGTGCAGAGGCAAGTCTGCAGGGACGGAGCATCAGAGACCACAGTGAACGGGGTCATGCAAGTATGCTCCTGCGTTGGGCTTTGTCCAGTGAACAACAGAATATTCTAGACACTTTTGGAAAGGTCTTGTATAACTCTTCCAACTCAGATTACTAAACTTTTCCTCCATACCAGGGACCGCGCTAACTACATGCATTGATTTCTTTGTTCTCCACAATAACCGATAGTATGGGCTCTGTCGTTCACCCCGTTTCGCAGAGGAGGAATCTGAGGAACAGCAAGATGAAATTTGCTCAAGGCCACTCATCTAGCAAGTGGTGGAGCTGGGTTTGAACCTGGGGATTCTACCTCCAGAGTCTGCACTTTGGCCCCATGTGCTGCGTGTCTGAAGTGGTCGGGGCGTACCACCAGGCTGTTGGCAGCTAGGAGCACCTGACATCCAGTGGGCAGATTTCTGTCCATTTTTCTGGGTCCCCCTCACCTTCATGTTGAAGCAGCCGAACAACTTAAAATTCAATCCCGGGCAATTCGGTTTCAGAGCGTGTATGACTGAGCCAAGATGAATCTGAGTTTCATCTTGCATGCCTCACAAGCTGACAGAGTTATGTCAGAGATTGCCCTGCTTCTGTTTGTGACATAGTGTGTGGGGCTTATTTCCACTGACAGACAGTTTTTAGCATTATTTTTAAAGCAGGGACTTGTCTCAAATAGTTCAGGCAGTGTCCAAAGGAGAGATAAGAACTCTCCTAGAATAAAATGTCAGTGCAGGAAAGGAGCTAAAAATCAGCCAGTCCCACCCAGGGATGGCAAACCCAGGGCTGAGAAGTGGCAGGGCGATCTTTGTCCTGAGGAAACTCCTGTGGAGCTTCATGAGAGTGGGAGCTATCAGCTCTCCCTCCAAGACTCCAGGTCCCTAGGAAATAGGGAACAAAGACCTGTGTTATGTGCTTTCTCATTTAATTTGATTCTCACAACCTAAGTTAGGACATCTTTTCCCCATTTAAGTAAACAGAAAGGAAAGCTCAGAGCGGTGACGTGACTGGCCCAGGGTCACTCAGCTAGTGAATCACACTAGAGTTGGCCTTCTAAATCAAATAGAATTCTTTTTTACCATCTTCGCTGTCAAAGAGACAAAAGGAGTTGCCACCTATGAGGGTTCAGAAAATGAGACTACTCTGAGGCTTCCTCCACGACCATGACCAGCAGCTGACCTTCAGTGAACACGTAGGTGGCTCACCGTGCACAGAGCCGAGCACTTCATGTGTCATTTCCTTTCATCCTCAGTCACCGTTCCGAAGGTGTTATTTTTCCTGTTCAATATCAGTGGAAGCTGACGCTCCACGTGGTGAGGCAACAAGCTCAAGTCTATCTGGATTCTTTACATTGTGTCCTACCCGCTGCTCTTTCATTTGGGTTGGAAGCTGTCGTGCCTGGGAAGCTTTTGAGCACAGGGAAGGACTCTGGACTATCCCACTATCCCTCAGAACAGTAGTTTTCATAGCATGCTTCCTTGGGCTCTGAGGGTCAAGGGAGGTGCTTTAGGAGTCAAGACTCAGCGCTCAAGTATCCTTTCTCTTAGGGAGCTCTGTGTGATTTATTTCCAGGCTAGGTTATGTTATGTGTCTTTCCCATAGGCTTTTTTTTTTTTAAAGATTTTATTTATTTATTTGACAGAGAGAGAGAGAGATCACAAGTAGGCAGAGAGGCAGGCAGAGAGAGAGGAGGAAGCAGGCTCCCTGCCGAGCAGAGAGCCCGATGTGGGCCTCGATCCCAGGACCCTGAGATCATGACCTGAGCCGAAGGCAGAGGCTTTAAACCGCTGAGCCACCCAGGCGCCCATCCCATGGGCTTTTTACAGTGAGAATTTATTGGGTGCTCGCTTCGGCAGCACATATACAGTGAGAATTTATTGAAAGATTGGATTCTCAGGATCTTTGATCTCTGTATGTTTGGAGAATTCACCTCTCCCTCCCACCCTCCCTTACTTCCTTTGTTCGACAATGTTTATTGAAAGCCTACCGTGTTCCAGGCACTGTTCTTGGCACCGGGGACACAGCAGTGAATAAAACAGATGCGCATCCTTCTTTCTGGAGCTCACATTTGGGTAGGGAGAGATCGACGAACATACGAATAAATACACGTAGAGTGTATGAGGTTGGTGGTAAGAGCCATGGGCAAAAATATGGCATGGAAGGGTGATGACAAGTGCTAGGGGAGGGAGGTATTAGAGTTTTAAATAGAGTGGTCTCACTGAGAAGGTGACTTTTGAGCAAAACCTGGAAAGAGGACTTCCTCTTACTGTAAGAGTTTTAGTGGTGGGAGACAAAGTGGGTCTCCAGCTGTAGAAACTCACCAGGTGAGATGCTCATTTTCCCAGCATGCCTTGCAGCCAGAGTGAGGGTGAGTGATCTAGAATAACCAAATCCATGGACCCCGGGAAACGGACTGAGGGTTTCAGAGCGGAGGTTGGGGGGGGGCGGATAATGGGGTGATGTGTACTAAGGGGGGGCCTGTGTTGTGATGAGCACTGGGTGTTTTACGCAATTAATGAATCATTGAACACTATGGCAGAAGTTAATAATGTGCTATATGTGGCTAACTGAACATAATAAAAAAAAACTGAAAAAAAATAGAATAACTGAATCCAAAGACTTTGCTTTGGGATCTGGCAAGATAAAGAGCAAGAGAACCCATCCTGTCATAGTTGCTGGCTCCAGCAGTGTGGGACAGGAGGAGTCCAGTGCTACTTATGGTGTCCAGTGCTGGGATAGTGCTGTTTAACTGAGATAGCCAGTGGTCCCTGAGCATGGCTGCAGTCTTCACCGTGATAGATTTGAGACTGGGGTACTAGCTGCACTGAGCCTCCGTCTTCCTGCCTATTTTCTGAGGTGCCTTCTTCAGGCCTTGTTCTGCATTTTCATTTTTGGATTGTTTCGTTCGAGTCTGTTGAAATGTAATGTATTTTTTTTAAAGATTTTATTTATTTCACAGAGGGAGAGAGATCACAGGAGGCAGAGAGGCAGGCAGGGGGGGGGGAAGCAGGCTCCCCGCCGAGCAGGGAGCCCGATGCGGGCCTCGATCCCAGAACCCTGAGATCATGACCCGAGCTGTAAGCAGAGGCTTTAACCCACTGAGCCACCCAGGCGCCCTGTAATGTATTTTTGTATATTAATCTCATGTCCTGCAACCTCACTGAACTCAGTTATTCATGCTAATAGTTTGTTTTTGTTTTTGTTTTTGTTTTTTTTAGCCCAGCGGTACAGGTCTGTGAATCATCAGGCTTACACCTTTCACAACATTCAGCACAGCACAAACCCTCCCCAGTGTCCATAACCCAGGTACCCTATCCCTACCCTCCCACCCCCCAGTAACCCTTAGTTTGTTTCACGAGATTAAGTGTCTCTTATGGTTTGTCTCCTTCCTGATCCCATCTCGTTTCATTTTTTTCCCACCCTTCCCCCCACGACCCCCCACCCCTCAAATTTCTCATATCAGAGAGAGCATCTGATAATTGTCTTTCTCTGATTGACTTATTTGCTTAGCATAATACCCTCTAGTAGCACCCATGTCATTGCAAAGGGCAAGATTTTGTTTCTTTTGATGGCTACATAGTATTCCATTGTGTAATATATATATATATATATATATATATATAGAGAGAGAGAGAGAGAGAGAGAGAGAGAGGGAGAGCGCACACATCTTCTTTATGCATACATCTGTTTATGGACATCGAGGTTCTTTCCATAGTTTGGCTCTTGTGGACATTGCTGCTATAAACATTCGGGTGCATGTGCCCCTGCAGATCACTACATTTGTATCTTAAGGGTAAATACCCAGTAGTGGTATTGCTGGGTCGTAGGGTAGCTCTATTTTCAACTTTTTGAGGAACCTCTGTTTTCCAGAGTGGCTGCAGCAGCTTGCATTCCCACCAACTATGTAGGAGGGTTCCCCTTTTTTCTGCATCCTCGCCAACATGTGTCATTTCCTGACTTGTTAATTTTAGCCATTCTGACTGCTGTGAGGTGGTATCTCACTGGGGTTTTTTTTTTT
>LNAC01000124.1:0-75529 GCA_002007465.1 Ailurus styani
AGCCTGATGATTCACAGACCTGTACCCCTTGGGCAAAGTATAAAAATAAAATTAAAAAAAACAAAACAAAACAAAAAACTACTTTTTCACTTTGTTTTATATGTCTCCTCTGCTTATTGCTCCATTTTTATTATGGTTTCTTGTCTTCTTTTGAATTACTCAAGTATTTATTATTTTACTTTCTTCCTTCTAACAGATTCTTACTTATATACTACTTTAGTACTGTTTTAGTGATTACCATAGAGATTGCACTATGTATGCTTACCTTATTAAAATCTAGCTGTATTCAGACATTACCACTTCTTGGACAACACCAGGGCCTTCTAACACTTTAAGTCTATTTGCCTATCTCTTGCTTTTTGTGGCTACTTCATCATGTATTTTAATTCTATTTATATTTTAAACACCACAAGGCATGACGACTATTACTGAATTTAACAGATTTCACTTAGACTTACCATAAATACACCCTTTCCAATTCTTCCTAGGTAACAATGCTTTCATCCAAAAATACTTTCCTTTTGTCTTAAGCATTCCTTTTGTGCAGATCAGTTTTTGCTTTCTGGAAAAAAATTTTATTGTATCTTCTTTTTTTATCTTTTAAAGATTTTATTTATTTATTTGACAGAGAGAAACACAGCGAGAGAGGGACACACAATCAGGGGGAGTGAGGGAGGGAGAAGCAGGCTTCCTGCTGAGCAGGGAGCCCCATGTGGGGCTTGATCCCAGGACCCTGGGATCATGACCTGAGCCGAAGGCAGACGTGTAATGACTGAGCCACCCAGGTACCCCGGTATCTTAATTTCTTAAAGTTTCTTTGTTTTGTTTTGTTTTTGCCAGACATAGGATTATACGTTGGCATAATTACATTTCAGTAATTTAAAGATGTCATTCCATTGTCTTCTACCTTCTATCATTTCTACTTAGGAATTGGCTATTGATCTTATCGTCACTTCTTTGAAAGCAATGTATTTTTTTTTTCTCTTGATACCTTTAAGATGCCCTCTGTATTTGGTTTTCAACATTTTTTTAATCCAAACTTGCTTTATTTTTTTATTATGTTAGTCACCACACAGTACAGCATTAGTTTTTGATGTAGTGCTCCATGATTCATTATTTGCATATAACATCCAGTGCTCATCACAATATGTCCCCTCCTTAACACCCATCACTGGGCTCCTACCATCCCCACCCTCTGAAACCCTCAGATTGTTTCCCCAGAGCCCATAGTCTCTCATGGTTTATCTCCCCCTCTGACTTTATTATGATGTAACTAGAATGGTTTCGTTTCTATTTATCTTGAGTTTTGTAGAGTTTCTTGAATTGGGGCCTTGATCCTTTTGATGAGTATAAAAATTTTTCAAGTCAGTATTCTCTTCAAATATTGCTTCTGCTCTATTCATTCTCATCTCTATTGCCGTGATTGTATTTACACCTATGATTTACCTTTTGGCATGTCCCCTTTTAAGCTCTTTTCAGCATCTGGCAATCCTTTGTTCTACCTGCACTTCACTCTGGGTATTTTCTACTCACCTCCCTTTCAGTTTACTAATCCTCTTTTCTACTGTGTCTAAACTACTATTAAATTTGAATTCTTAACTTCAGTTATTTTATTTCTAAGGCACAGCATTTCCATGTACTTTTTTTTAAAATAAACTCTACTTCTTCAGTAAAATTCTTTAGATTCTCTTCTGTTTTCTTGAAAATAAGAACCATAGTTACTTGAAAGTCTGTGTCTGAAAACTCTGTATTTGGATCACCCATAGATCTGTTTTTATGATTTTTAGTCATTGGGTCTTATTTCCTATTATGTGTAGTAATTTATTAAATGCCAGACATTGTGAATACAAAAATTGTGGTGGCTCCACTGAACTACTAAAGCTCCTGCTTACCTCTTTAATCTTTTAGCAGCTGCTTTGCACTTATTTTCTGAGTCTCGCCCCACACACATGCAACTTAAGAATTTGACAACTGCATCAATGTAAAATTGCAATCGACTTTTGAGCTCATTTTTCTGTGATTTCCTCTTTCCTAGGACATTAGCTCTTCAAAGTCCCAACTGTCTTGGCCCAAAAAAATTCTAACTCCTTTCCCCTCATGCTATCGGAACTGCCAGAACTACAGGTCATTTCTTTCTGCTCAACCTCTACTGCCCTCCTCTGTGAATCAGCAAATGCCTGAGTGGGGAAAGCAGAGATAAATGCAGGACTCATCTGAATGAGAGTGTCTTCTCTCTCAAGGATTTGGTTCTGAAGTCCTTGTTACTACCTTGATTGCTCTCTGGTATCTTCACAGAGATTTTTTTTTCTTCTCTTTTTGGTGCATTTTATCTGGTTTTATCACTGTTTCAGAGGGAGGGGAGATTTCATCTCCCCCATGCTCCTCCAATGGAAACAGAAGTTCTGTTATTTCTTTAAAACTTCAGAACAGTCCTGTGCCATAATGATCCTCACTTTCCAGAGGAGAAACCAAAGCATAGGGGCTTTCTGTTATTTCACAAGAAAAAAAAGAACATCACAATGGGAGTGCTGAGTTATATTTCAAGTTCCATGTTCCCTCCAATCCACCATTGACACCTCGTCCCCAGCACTCTTTGGTAACATCCAGAACAAAGGAACTCAGCTGAAAAACAAGGATGAAGGACAATGTTTCTGTACAGTAAGATCCCTTACTCTTCCCACCTCCTCTCTGATCCTCACCAACAATAGAGAGCCAACCTATATTTCTGAAGTGGGAAACTGTTGAATAATTCATAAGACAGGAGGGCTCCTAGCTCAACTCTACCTTGGATGAATTGTCTTTGTGGCCCTACTGAGATGAAGAAAAATATTTTTCTTGTGCAGTAAATGTGGTTCAAAGAGAGGATTCATTAAGGAAGATGCAGTGTAAACACATACGTTTTTCTGACTAGTACCACACTTTTAACGGAAGGTGATGCTTAATAGAGTAGAGACACTTTAATCTCTCTGCATACTGACTTCCTAAATTTAAAAAACACACAACATTGCCACTAACATTTTAAGGAAGAGAGGTGGAAGCATCCATACACACTTCATTTTAAGTGTCTGTCCTTAAAAAGGCATCTGTTATTGACTGTAATAGTGTGAGTCATAACAAAGACATTTATATTCATGTAGATATAATCTACACTTCCACAGGTGTCCAAGTGTAATGTACAATTGCCTAATGAACCCTTAAAATAAAATGCTGCCAATGAGAACTGAGTTTGCCTCTCCTATAAAGAAAATGAAACTCCATCAGGCTGGCAAATAGGAACTTCGGCATCCTAGATATTTTTAATATGATGGCTTTCCCACTACAATTTCTGCAGGGAATAATATAGAGGAAAATAATGTTTCTCCTTTGTGATTACATTACCATATGGAGTAATTTTTCTTGACGGGGAGGTCATTTCATCTGATGAGTTCTTGAACAGTGAAATGGAAGCTTGGTTCTATGACAGCAAAGGACAGATTGACTTATTAAAATGGTTACATTATGGGCTTTTATTAGTCTATTTCACGTTGCTCCATTATAAGATCAAAAGCATGAATGCATTTGGTAAGTCCATCAGGAAATATTAGGGATAAAAATTAGACACAGGGGTCATTATTACAAATGGGAAAATCATCTGAAAACCAAGATTCTAGAGGCCGACTCGAAGAAGTCTCACAAAGATGTAATTTGGAGAGCAGAACAGATGGGATGTGAGTATTAATGGGGGAGTCAGCCTCATAAGATCAACAACCAAAGTTGCAGAAAAATCACTCAGGCATCTGAATTCAGGACAGGTTGCAATGGACTGAACAAAATTAATTGTCCTAGACGTCTAAACCCAGAGGAAAAATGACCCAAATCTAGGAGAGACTTCCCAAGCACTCTGAGAAATGCTGCTTTAATTTTTCATCAAAACAGCTTGCAAAATTTGTGCTTATTGTGAATGTGCTCATATTTATCCCCTTTGATTTATTTTCATTCAGCACATCTTAGCTGAGCCCTTTGTTGTGCCAGGAACACAAAAATGCTTTGACATGACTGGTGTTCCCATGGAGTTTGTGGGCTGGTGGGGGAGAGAGATGAATCAATACTAACAGCCTGGGGCGCCTGGGTGGCTCAGTGGGTTAAAACCTCTGCCTTCGGCTCAGGTCATGATCTCAGGGTCCTGAGATTGAGCCCCGCATCGGGCTCCCTGCTCGGCAGGGAGCCTGCTTCCTCCTCTCTCTCTGCCTCCCTCTCTGCCTACTTGTGATCTCTCTCTCTCTGTCAAATAAATAAATTAAATCTTAAAAAAAAATACTAACAGCCTGATGGTGTATGTGTGATAAGGCCTATTAAAAAAAAACGAGGAATGATCACGTATTCATCAATATTTAGTGAGTACCTACTATGTGCCAAACTCTGCACTCAGCACTGGGGACACAAAAGTGTCCCTGGGTAGCTATGATTTTAGTAGGAGAGACATTAGGATAAACAAGTAAGCACATTAACTGCATAAGCAGAGTCCACATTATGGTTCAAACTGCAAGGAAGTATAGTGAAATGTCCATGTGTAGCCCTTTTCCACATCACACTCTTCTAAAGTCCTGAGGAAAGACTGGACCCTCACCCTAGGGATATCTCAAGCTCCTTCTGTTTCAAAGTGCCCTTAGAATGAAGAGACTTTTTTCATGTGCATGGTCTGGGCTGTGATGAAGTCACCCTGGGTTCTCAACAGAGACCCTGGCATGCAACATAATTGATCCCCCCAGCATCCACCAACTGCTTTTCTGAGAAAGTGGCAAAGCTCTTCAAAACACACTTGGAGGCAGAACAGGGCTGCTGACTCAACCTGTAGCTTAAATAGTGCTCTATGCTCTATCCTCCTATTGGAGCTTCCCGTTGTCAAATCCATAAGGACAGAGCCCTAATTTCCTTATTACCAGATACCTAAACACTAGTCCAGTGCCTAGAATGTGGAACATCATCAATGAATACATGGTATATAAATGACTCCAACAACAATGACATAATAGAGTAAGAAGCATGCCAAGAGCTGGTGCCTCAGTTTTCTGCAGCTGCCATGACAAATTACCACCAACTGGGCAGCGGAAATCGACGGGCATCTATTTGCTCACAGGTCTGGAGACCAGAAGTCCCAAACCTGGCAGGCCCTCGCTCCCTCTGGGAACTCTACAGGATCACCTGCCCTTGCCTCTTATGTTTCTGGGCACTCCAGGACTTGTAGCTGCATCCCTCCAACCTCTGCCTCTATGGTCACATTGCCCCCTCCTGCTCGGTCAAATCTCCCCTGCATGTCTCTTATAAGGACACTTGTCATTCAACTTAAGTGTCAATGATGACACTTGTCATCAATCCAGGATGTTAACTCCCATCGCTAGACCTCCAGACCCTTAATTGCATCTTCAAAGACCCTTTTTCCAAATAAGGTCACATCCACAAGTTCCAGGAATTAGATGTGGGCACATCTGTAATGGGACCCCATTCAACACATGATAGCCGGCATCTGTGAACCGGGATTGTAAATGGTTCCCTACACAGATATCAAACTTTCCCTAAATGGGAAAGTAAGAGGAGCTCACTGTGCCTCGCCTGTCTGTGCAAACAATATGGCTCATTCTGAAAACCCACTTGCCTTCGGGGAGTCTAGAATTTTGGTACAAGCCAGGCAGAGAATTCTATGTAACCATCCCCCAGTAAAACCCTGGAAACTGGGTCTCTAATGGGCCTTCCCTGCGAGAACACATTTCACTCACGCTGTCACAACTCGATGCTGGAGGAATTAAGCACGTCCTGCATGACTTCACTGGGAGGCGACTCTCAGTAGCTTGTGCCGGGTTTCCACGAGTCTTCGCCCCCATGCACCTTCTCCCTTTGCTAATTTTGCTTTGGAGCCTTTTACTGTAAGAAGTCACAGCCGTGAGTACAACTATATGCTGAGTCCTGTGAGTCCTAACAGATCATCAAACCTGGGAGTGGTCTTGGGGACCCTGGACGCGGGGGACACGCAGGGCACCAGGGAAGGCTTCCTTAAGAAGGTAGTGTTTAAGCTGAAAGCTAGGATGATCACGCAGCTCAAGGGTGGCAGGGCCAGTGCTGAAGCTCAGTTTCCTCTTCCGCAAAATGGGGGCATCTCAGTCAAAGTTGGTGGGAAACCCATGGTGCACTCAGTGAGTTACGGGAGGAGAGGCTAACAAAGAAAGGACGCACAAGGGCATGTCAGGATTTAAACAACAAAGAATAAGGCAGGCCCCTTGGACTACCAACGGCGGAAAACTGAACCACCCCAAGGCCGGAAGGGAAGGCAAGAACGGAGTGGTGACCAGGATTCCAGGAAAGGCGGCTGTACAGAAGGGAGGCCTCACCTGAGCCAGGGTCCACGGCAGCCTGGTAAGAGGGGAGCCAGGTAAACAGATGCACTGACCTCAGGCTCCTCTGAGCCTCTGCCAGTCTCTATTGATCAAACCCAAATGGAAGGCTGAGAACCAGGAAGCCACTGGAGGAGGTCATCCTCCTGGGGCATAAAGCAGGGTGAGGAAGGATGGCCAGTGGACGTGGAGGGGCAAATGGCAAACGCCCCACACAGTGGCAGTACCAGCCTGCACCTTCAGGAGGCTGGCGTAAAGATTAAGCGAAGCGGTATGTGGAGAGAAATCCGCCCACTGTGCAGAATGGCGAAAATGCCAAATCGCTATTTTACAGATGATCATGATGAAGACGAACAGGAGAAAAAGGAGGAGGAAAGGAGGAAGGGGTGAGGAGATGGGGAAGGAGGAGGAAGAGGAGGAGGAAGATCCTGGGGAGCAAGAATCGCTGTGACAGCGGCAGCGTCTATAACGGTTCCTGGCCTGCGTAGACACTCAGTAAACATGTTAACGAATCATGTAAGGATTTGCATGCCCAGGTTCTAAACCCTGACTCAACACAGGGACTTGGCCTTAGAGACACAGAACAACCTGTGGGAGACAACAGCCAAAAACCTTAATTGTATAGGTGCTTAACTAGAGCTCAGAGAAGGACTGTGACTTTCCCAAGGACGCACAGTACGTCAACGAAAGAGCTGAAGACGGTACCCCGGTGTTCTGATTCCAGCCACCTGCAAATACAACCACGCTGCCTCTGAAGCTGTCATCTGAGAACTCCCATCTTTAAGACTAAGGGATGGTTTGGCTCTGTCCTAACTCCAAAACAGTCTTTCAGAGTAAACGGCTCATGGTCTGCCTTCTGAGCACACCAGCTGATTAATCTTGGGGTCACAGAAGATCAGAGAACCTCTGGTGGTGTGGCCTAAGGCCCTGCCTACTCCCTGCCAGCACTCAGCCCTGACTACTAGGCTAACAGCAAGGACAGCTGAATTCCCTTAATTAAACAACAGGATTTGGGAGCACCCTCACACCTCTGGTTATTTCAAATGCAGCGTGGCCTTTCACACGGGAATACAAGTGTGTTATTTATTGGAGGTTTCTTTTGTGCTTGCTGTCTTTATCTTCTTGAATTTTATTATCTACTGAAATATTCTCTCTTCCCTTTGCGCATGCCCCGTCCACTCGGATTTAACAAAAGACAATTCTCTGTGATGCCGTATCTTTGGAAGCCATGCTCTATGACTTTCTTCCCCAGTAAGCCAAAACAGAAACTCACGAGACACTCAGGAGACACGCATCCCTTAAATGAGAGAATCAGAATGTGTCTGGGTCAGGCAATCCAGGCACGTGACGGTGGCCACGAGTGTCATTCGAGCCCATACTGCGAATGCATTCGTGCGTAACCACAAAATGTGGGAGACCGACTGTATCCATGACCCCACTTTTTTTTTTTAAGATTTTATATGTTTATTTGACAGAGAGAGAGAGAGTTAGCACAAGTAGGCAGAGTGGCAGGTGGAGGGAAAGGGAAAAGCAGACTCCCCACTGAGCAGGGAGCCCGATGTGGGGCTCGATCCCAGGACCCTGGGATCATGACCTGAGCCAAAGGCAGCTGCCTAACTGACTGAGCCGCCCAGGTGCCCCATCCGTGACCCTACTCTTGACTTTCTGCGTCCATGCCCTCTGAACTCTGTCTGAGGTCCACCCATACACACGCCATCTGATTCTGATTCCACACTCAGCCCTGGGACTTGCCGTAGCTGAAGCAACGTCAGCAAAGGTGAAGGAAGCAGCGACTTGGAAGTCACATGCACACTCCCACCCGTTCTCTTCCACGCTCAGGCTTGCTCGCTGCTACACCCACTAGGCCACAAGAGCACCCTTGAGCTGGCCGGTGGAGGGGAGCTGAGCTGTCTTCTGGCCAGAGCCGTCCTGGATCAGATACCAGAAAGCCCGCTCGCAGCCACGGCAGGAGTCGAGTACAAGAACCTCCCCGCTAGCCCAGCTTCGATTGCCCGCCCGGAAGCAGGCTGAGCAGATGCTTGCTATGTGAAGGCACAGAGTTTTGGGGTGGTCTATGGCAACAGAGGGTTGATGTACAAAATACATCACGCTTCAATTTCCTCGAATCCATAAGGAGGTCCGAGTCAACACTGACAACCTCAGTCCCCGTTACAATCAGAAGAAGATCAGAATCAGAATCAGAAGATCTGTACAGCTGAAGTTCTCTTTTTCATCGCTGAGTATTTCGATTGCCTTCGATAGAAGCTACGATCCCACGAGAGCGCTAGAAATGACCTATTTTTAGATAAAAATTAGAGGCAGCCAGCAGGGAGGCCATGCCAGTAAATCAGAGAAGAAATACAAAGCAGGCAAAGCCCCACCTTCTTTGTCTTTCAAAGAAACCCCCTGTGAAGAAAGTACATTGGTTCTTCCACAAAACAAAAACAAAACAAAACAAAAATCCTTGCCATTTTGGTTAGGGAAAATGGAACGCCCTTGAAAAAGAATCATCTTGAGAGGTCATCTCCCCCGTCCCCCTGCCCCGAAGCAGGATTCCATCTGATCCACTGCAGACAGAGAGTAGAAGTTGCTCCACCATGGCCCAGAGCCTACCTGTTCCAGTAGCAAAGAGCAAATACTTGAGTCAGACCCTCTGGGTTCAGGCTCCTGCTCTAGCATGCCTAGGCTATGTGAGCACAGGTGTGACTCAGTCTATCCTTCCAGTTGCCACAGTTAAATGAAGCATGGATGGGCTTAGCACATGGCCTCGCACATCGGGTACCCTCAATAAATATGAGCTATTACTAGCGCTTGTCATCACTCCGCTAACGTTTAATGCCTGCCTCATTCCAACACAGACAGCACTTCCTCTCATCAGAAGAGAGACCAAGAGCAGATGGTATTTGGAATATTCCTTCTGCTGAAAAACCAAGAATATAATTATCTGACTTTTAAACCTTTTTTTCCCCCAAATTAAATATTCCTGGAATCTAGGACATGAGTGACAAACGAACGGGAACATTAATCCACTTAGCAGAGTGGAATTTTCCTTGGCATGAAATAAACCAAAGTTTATATCCGTCTTTGGCATTCACCAGCTCTATGCCTGCAGGCAAGTCACTTAGCCACTCTGGGTCTCGGTTTCTTCTGTAAAACGGGAGTTGTCCACAGGGTCGTTTTAAGAACCAGTAATTAGCAACGAGCATTGGCCTCCGTGTTTGAATTCAAAAGACAATGCCATGCGAAGTTCTCGAATCACCCATGGAGCCTACCTAAAATGACCTACCTGCTGTTGTGTCACTTAAAACACACCTGCTAGTCATCTTCTGTCATCCAGCAAAGACAAACGTCATGCAGAGCTTCAGCCTCAAGAAGTGACCAGGTGGCAGGTGAAACAAGGTCTGAAGAATGCAAAGGATGAAGGCCCATGAAGAGCTGGGAGAGGGCATTCCAAGGAGGGGAAGAGCTGGTTCAGGGAACCGGAGGGAAGAGCAGGCTGGGTACGTTCCCCGCCGGGTATGGAGCAGGGAGCGGGGACAAGAGGGGTGGGCAGTGCCCCCAGAGCGGGGCCGGAGTAGGACCTGGCCGTCCCTTGGAGGGAGAGGGAAAGGCTTTGGGGCCGGTGAGCACAGGAGACAAATGGTCTGATGTGCCTAATAGACAGGCTCACCCTGGTGGCTCACCGCATGGAGAGCAGACGTGTGGGTGTGAACACATGGAAACGGGGACTTCTAGTTGGGACATTTCCATGATCGTCCAAGGAAAGATGAGGGTAACTGAAAGCAGACGAGAGCAGGGGAGGTGGGGAGGCGTGGCTGCATGTGGGGTGTATTCTGACGGTCAAGCCACCCGGATTTGCAGTTGGGTTGGATGTGGGGTGAGAAGGAAGAAACGGGATCCTAGAATTCTGGACTGAACGTAAGTGCCTGTCCTGCCAGAGGGGCTCAGAACCTGCTCCTCCCCTTGTTCGAATGTTTGTCTTGTGATGTCCTGTGTGGCTCCCTCCCCTTCCCCCTTCAGGTCTCTAGTCCAGTGCGAGTCCCGCAGCGAGGCCTTCCTGACCACTGTCTATAAAACGGCCACCACCCCCTCCCCGTGCTTCCTCACTCCCTTGCACTGCAATGCTTTTCTCCATGACCTGTATTCCTGTTTGACGTACTCGACGGTATGTGTTTGTCTTGTCTTCTCCCGATGAGTTTGCTAGGACTACTGTAACAAAAACCACAAAACGAATGGCTTAGAACGACAGAAACGTCTTGCCCCACAGCACCAGAGGCTAGAAACTCAAGATCAAGGTATCAGGAAGGTTGCTTCCCTCCCGGGCCTGGGAGAATCTGCTCGGTGCTTCTTGCCTTGACTCTGGTGGTTTACTGACAATGTCTGGTCTTCCTTGGCTTCTAGAAGCATCACCCTGATCTCTGCCTTCATGTTCATGTGAGATTCTCCCTATGTGTGTGTTTATGTCCAAATCTGTTTTTATAAGGACGTCAGTCCTGTTGGATCAGGAGCCCACACTGCTCCAGTAGATCTTATTTTAACTATTAGGTCTGCAATGTTATTTCCAAATAAGTTCGCATTCTGAGGTAGTGGAGATTAGGACTTCAACATATGAATTTTTCAGCAATTCATCGCATAATACCACCAACTAGGCTATAAACTCCACGAGGGCGGGAACTTGTTTTTGGTTTTCTGCCAAATATCAAGTTCTAGAAGACTCCCTAGAATGTAGCATATGCCAAAGAAATCCTGAATAAATGAAAGACTAGAGAAGACTGGGGAAGGAGAGTTGTAGGAGTATACATCAAGTATCCTACTTGAGGCCTGTTGTTTGAGATGCTTATTAGAAATCCAAGTACAGATGTCAACTAAATGATTGACGACAGAATCTTGGCAAGCAGCTTATGCTGGGCTTGTAGAGATGGGAGCTGTCAGCAAGTGCCTGGCATTTAAAGCAAGAAGACCAGATGAGACCCACTGGGAAGAGAGCATCCACAGGGCAGAGGTCAGGAGACAGGGACGCAGGACTGCCCAACGCTCCAAGTTCAAGGGAGGTGAGCAGGTCAGAGAGAAACAGAGCAGTCCAGCGTCTCATAAGCAGGAGAAGAAAGCATCTCAAGGAGGATGTGATCACCTGGGTCAAATGCTGCTAGGCGGTCAGGTAGAAGGCCCGACCGTGGTATTTGGCAAAATCAAGGTGATTGGAGGTCTTGACAGTGGGGACAAGACCAGACCAGAAGGGGCTGACAAGAGAATGAACGATAAAGAAATAAAGGCAGGGAGGAAGTTCGGTTGAATCTTTTGAGGAATTTGGCTGTAAAGGGTAAAGGGAAGGCAGGAGCTGACAGAGTGGGATTTGACAGATGGCGGCAGCTAGGATTAAAAGGGGGGCAGAGGGGTGGCTCCTCATGGCTTCCAGCCCATCTTATATCTCAGGGATCCACAGAACAAGCTCCAAAGACCTGGTATTCCCAGACCTTCTCACGAACCCAGCAAGCCTGCCGGGTCCCAGTTCAGGGAAGTCAGAGGTCACTTGCTCTAGGCAGCTCTGGCTGCAGCCGCTCTGCCAGGTGACCTCAGAAAAGGCCTCGCAGGCACCACAGCAGGCGATCGAAAGTGCCAGGATGTCCTCCCAGAGGATCCTTTCTCAGCAGCCCGCAGGAAAGCCTCCGAATGCCTGAGGGCAGCAGCTGCCCAGGGGCCAGGAACCACCACTTAACGGTTTAGAACTGGGCTCTCGCACCAGTCATTTTCTCCACGAGGAATCACAGCCAGAAATGAATGCCCTGGGACAGTGGAGCTGGGAGGCAGGACTGAGGACGGGCAGCCAGCCCTCTTCCCCCCCAGAGTCGCTGCTCAGAGACCAAGGGAGAGGAGTCTCCGGCTGGGCTCCAGGGCTTCCGTGGTTTCCGCCCCTGCCGCCTTGGGGACCAGGGACACACAGCTCTGGGACAGGGAGCACTGGGAAGGCGCCATGTGCCACACCCTACCCGGCCCCTCAAAGCTGCGAGAAGCACATGCGTCAACGCCAAGGTCACTGGCCCATCTGTGTCTGAGGTCGTGTGGGACAAAAGCCCGGCGGTCTCGGCAGGTGTCGGGTCCTAGCCGCGTCTGTTCTCGGCAGCGGAGAGCAGTTCTATTGCTGCCCCGTGAGGCCCGCTCTCCCGTCTCAGGAGAACAGAAATGGGGGATGTGAGCTGGGATCTCAGGGTCCTGCCACCGGCTAAGCCAGCCCTTCACTCCCTCGCCGCGTTCCCACCCGCAGCCCCTAATCTGCGCTGTCCGTGAATCCAAACAAGCAGCCAGGAGGCAAAGCGCGGTCGTGGGCTGCCCTGTCCAGAGGGGACAGTGGGTGGTGGGGGCGCGGTGCAGTGGCTGCCAGTCCTAAGTGGTGAAGGGGGACCTGACCCAAGCAGCCGACCCCCCGGTTCTTCTGGTTTTCCCTCCGGACCCACGCTGCACCCACGCCTACACTCCTTGATGCCACAGCCACCAGGGTTCTTTCCGAAGGGTCACATGACCATGCCCCTGGGTGCACAGGGTGGCGGGGGGGGGCAGCTTTGGAAGCTCCAGTGAAGTCATCTTTCTCAACATCTGGGTTCCCAGCAGGGTAGACAGGAATGGATGCCCACTCCATCCGTCCTGCAGTCAGTGAACACACATTTGTCAAAAACCTCCTCCATCACCTGCCGATGTCCCCGGGGAAATGAGTAAAGGGTACCTGTGACCCTTTGGGCTACTTCTGCCACTTCCAAAGAGCTTAGGACGCCTTCAAAATAAAAAATAAAAAAACAAAACAAAAAACCTAACCTGTGCCACATCTTGTCTAAGGTGCCGCAGGAAATAAAAAGAGTGAGCCCTTCTACAGTAAAACTTTGGAAGCTTAAAGTCGGGCTGGGGCAGGGGCTGGCGGTGGGAGCTGGGAAGGGAGGGCAGCCCTCCAGACGCCCCAGAACGTGCTGACTTGACACCACGACTCTAGTCCAGCAGCATCCAACAGAACCACGACGCGAGCCGTATACGCAACTTTTAGTTTCCTAACAGCGCATGCAAAAAAGCGAAAAGGAAAAGATGAAACTAATTTCACAGGCTTTATTTGACCTAATCTGTCCAAAAATGATTGCATCAGCAAGTGATCAATATAAGTGATTATTAATGAGATATTTTACTTCCTTTTTTGCATTCTAACTTCAATATCCAGTGTGTATTTTGTTCTGCAGAACATGCGACTTCAGGTAGTGAGGGGCTGCCGCGGGGGGCAGGGCAGGTCCACACTGGGGCTTCCTGGGCTCAGACCTGGCATCGCCGCTCACCTGCGGTGTGACCCCAGAGAGGTCCAAGGCTCGGCTTTCCCCTACTGGAGCCCTCTGGAGGATCAGGAGATAACTTCACAGATGCCACAGGACCCAGCCTCTAGAAAGTGCTCTGAGCACACTGCTGCCTCTCCAGCTGGTATCAAGGGCAGATGGAAGCCAAGGCTAAGGGGAAACCCCAGGAAAGAGCTGTGGGATCCAGAAGGCTCCATGGGGTCCCCCGCCTCATCACAGTCCCTAGAAAGATGCTCCTTATCTCCTTTCCCCATTCCCACTACTAATCTCCTCCCTGTCCCTTTACAAGAAGAGAAGTTCAGGTGTGTGAAGGGAGGAAAGAAGAAGGGGTATGGGAGAGAAGAGCAGGAGAGAAGAGGTGCAGGAAGGAGGGGAAAGGAGGGGGGAGTGGGGGAGGAGGAAGGGGAAGGAGTGGGGGGGAAGTGGAGCAGGAGAGGGGTGGGGGCAGGCGTGGGGGGTACAAGGGACGGGGGAGGAAGGAAGAGGAAGGACCGGGGGAGCGGGGAGCAGGAGGGCGACGAAGACGGGCTGGAGAGGCCTGAGAGCCCCTGACCTTGCCTCCGTGTCCCAGGACAGCCACCCGCAAAGGGCCTGATTGACTGGGACAGAAACTAGGATAGACACCCAGGCAGACCGCTCCCCTGCTCGGCGCCCTTTCTGCTGTACTCTGCCTCCCTCTCCTGGGCTCTGTGTCAAATAACCCCACGAATCAAGAAAGCCCTTCATGCAGGCGGACGTGCAGCTGGGCAGGAAACCAGTTGGAATCAGGAACCCCGGTGCCCCGTGAGATCTAATTCAGAGGGAAGGAGCCCACATTCGGTGAAGACATGAAAATGGCAGGACACAGCTCCTGCCCCCTTGATGTCGCAGCCCGATGAGTCCACTCAACCTGGACCGAAGGACCTGCTGCAGAGGCATCGCACAGGGGGCTGGGAACGCGGGGCGGCCCAGTCCCGACCTGCCGGCCCCCGGGGGTCCGGGAGAGCTCTGCAAGTCAAAGTATCAGCCAGTGGTGCCATCAAAGGAACAGGAACTCATGGCTCCCTCTGTAGTAAAAACCACCCCCCAATTCCAGCTGCTGAGCTCATGCCCCATTCTGAGCATCAAGCACCCCATTTCCTGCTCATCTCAAAACAGCCCTGGAGGGTTAACTACCACGCCGAGGAGGGAGTCCTGTGACTGCTCCCTGGCCTGGGCCACCACACTTGCCCTCCTGAGTCACTCCGAGAACCTGCCAGCAGGCCTCCCGGCCCTGACCCTTGCCTCCTCCAGTCCAGTCTGAACAGGACTCAAAATCACCCTCAGAAAGTACAAGTGAGATGCTGTCCCTCCTCCTCAAAACCCTCCACTACCCCCGCCCAGGTCCCTCAGTGTGAAGGCTCCCTGAGGTCTCTCTGTCCTCACCTCCTGCCACTCTCCCACCATCCTCCAGCCGCACAGTCCTGCTCTTCCTAGAATGCCCCAGGCACACGTCTGCCCCAGGACCTTTGCACGGCACTAGCTATGCCCTACGTGCAGGACACACCTCTCTAGGCTCCCCGCCTACTGCCCCCTGGCCTGCTTCAAGTCTCTGTCTAGGGGTCACCTTCTCAGGGACCCTTCCCTCACCACCTTTTTGCACCGTGCCCCCTACACCCTCCTCACTGAGTAGACTGGTCCACAGGGACCTGGACCGTCCCCTCCCACACCCCATCTTTGGCGATGCCTCTTTCAGCTCCCTGTAGGAGGCGGCCGGCAGAAGACAGCGGAAAGGACAGCACGACCCCCAGGCGCGGCCTCGCCTACGTCCGCCCTCTCGGATCCCTGCTTCTGCGCCACAGCCGCCGGGGCTGGCCCGCAGGATGGTGGGTGATGGCGCGCGACACAGAAGGCGTGTCCTGAGGCCACCGGACAGCCAGCAGCCACGGGCACAGGGCTGAGCCCGGCCAAGCCCGGAGAAGCACCCCGCGGAGCCCGGCCTCCACGGCAGCCCCCTGGGGCCACGCCACTGAGCCCAGAGAGCAGCTGCCGTCGGGTGTGGTGTCTGCTTGTTAGACACAGACCCACCCCGAGCTCGCCCTGCTTTCCTGCCCCTCGCGCTGCTGTTGCCCGCTCGTGACCTCGAACGTGCTCTGGGTCAGAGCGCTGTGCCTCCTGCTCAGCGCCTCGCTCCCTGGACTGGACCATGCAGAACTGTATCCCCGTGAGGGCACGCAGGGGGTGCGCCCACAAATGCCTCGGACAACACAGGGCACACGGCAGGTGCTCAATAAAGAGAAAATTAATAAATAAATGGATAAATAATGATAAACCTGCCCTGTTAATCGAGCACTTGTCAAATGATAGACATTGTGCCAAGCCATGTGGTCCGTGAGCTTATTTAACTTCCACAGCAGCGTGATGATAAGGGCTCAAGTCCCATTTTACTGCTAAGAAAACCAAGACTCAGAGAGGTTAAGTAACCAGCTCAATATTGCACAGCAGGCATGTAGCAGAGCTGGGTTGAGAACTGAGGTATCTGACTCCAAAGTCCATCCAGTGTACTGTCCTGTCCCTGCCACCCACCCACCACACACACCCCACACACACACACCACCCACCCACCACACACACACGCACCACACACACACCCACATGCAACACACACACACACCACACAAACCCCCAGACACACACCACACACACATACCCACACCTACCGGACACCACACACACACCACACACACACCCAGACACGCACCACACACACACACCACACACACCTCCACACACACATATCCACACCCACCACACACCACACACACACCACACCCACCAAACACACCACACCCATACACACACACGTACACACCACACACACACATACCCACACCACCAAACACACCCACACCCATACATATCACACCCATACACACCCACACACACATGCACCCACAAACCACACACACACAAACCACACACACACCACACACCTACCCACACACACCACACACCCATACCCCGCCACACAAGCGCACACACACACACACACACACACGAACCATACACACACCACACACACCCAAAGCACACACATACACATGCACCACACATGCACCCCCCCCCCACACACACACACACACAGCCCAGGCGGAAATGCTGACCGTCTTAAAGGAGCACAGAAGCAGGAGAGCGAGAGAAGGGAAGAAAGACCCCTTCACGGAGGGGATGGCAGCCGAGGAGACTTTGAAGCAGGAGTAGAACTGCAAGAGATCAGAAGGGAGAGAAGAGGTCGCTGGTGCTTAGAAAAGTCTGCAACTGCCTCGGTGGTAGGCACGCTCCTCGAGGAGCCAGGGAAGTCACCAATCCCACAGCGAAAGCAGCCTCGAACAGGAAGGCCCCGGGCACCCAAGCGGCCAAGGAGAGGGCGCGGCAGACCCGGGGCTCGGGTGGAGCAACCGCGGGCAGTCAGCACGGCGGCCGCAGGGAGGAGGATTTCAGCTCGGGGAACACTGGGCAAGACCGCCTGCTGCACCCCCAAAACACGACGTCCCCAGCGCTTCTAGAGAATAAGGAAGACGCAAGATGAAACCCTCACGCTCCTGCTTAACCTCCCTTTCTCACTTCCAACGTCCAATCTGTCTCTAAATCAAGTTGGTTCTCTGGAAAACAGGCCTCACCCACTTCAGACGGTTAACAGCTTTCTCTTCCATTCGAGCCAAAAATCTCCCGTCTGTCTCCCGGGCCCTCCGAGCCCCCCACCCACTGCCCGCCTCTCTCTTGCTCATCACCGATGGGGACAGTAGAGTGATTGTTACAGCACAGGTGTTAGGCCCTTGTCCTTTGAAACGCCTCGTGGGCGTCAAGATCAAGTTCCAACTTGCTGGTGTAATCCATGGGTCCCTGCAAAGTGCCGGGCTCCGTCTCCTACAGCCCCACCCCCAGCAGGACCTCTCTCCCCCTGGGATGTCCCTAGATCCCGCGGGCACCGTGCCTTTGCAGCAGGGGTTCCAGCCACCTACAATGCCCTCCCTCCTGTTTTCCAATCTGGAACACCAGTAGGATGAGGCCCAACACTCAAGGTTGTTGTCGAAAATGGAAATAATGCGAGTGAGAGCTTGTAACCTTGCCCAGGAGAGCCCCGAACGGCGCCAGCACCGCCAAGCCAGGGGATGGTCTCACGGCTCCTCCCTGTGTGGGTAAAGTCACTCACCGCTCTGAGGAGGTGCTGCCTTTAGACACAAGGCCAAAATCAGTGCCACCAACAATACGGTGCCCCTAAAGCCCCACGGGACATTCACCCTGCCTCCCTCCCCCACTCTGGCCTTGCTGCCTGTCCTCCCCCGTTCCTGTCCCTGCAGCCATACTCCCCTCCCTGCTGTTCCCCCAAGCTCCCACCTCAGGGCCTTTGCACCTGCTGCTCCCATTGTCCAGAAGGTTCTTCCCAAATATCCACGTGGCTCACTCCCCCACCTCCTTTAGTTCCCGTTCCGGAGGCACAGTGCAGGCAGGACATAAAGGGCTAGCACTCCGATGGCAAACATTCCAGCTCTACCCTAGAGGAAGAGTTACTATCTCTAGAATTGACTACCAAACAAACGAAAACCACACAGGTATTGGTTTCTGGGTAATTTTAGCAGAGAGAGAGAGAGGACAAAAAACAAGAGAGAACACAGAAATTGCACTGCCCACAGGCACCACTGCCCTTCCTTAAATGCTGCCTTATCAGATTTCCCAGCCCCGTCCCACAGAAAATAGCACCCACCCACCACTGCAGTCTCTCCCTGTTACTGTAGCTTTCCTTCTCTCTGGGACCCGCATCATCATCTGCTTATTTTCTGTTCCTTCCCACTAGAAAGTAAACAACACTAAGACAGAATCTGTGTGTGTGGGGGGGGGGTTCTGTGGTCTATTATTCTTTCTCTTTATTCTATATTCTTCATCAATTATCTCTTCAGTGGGGCAGAAGCTGGATGCCGAGCACGTACGAATCCCGGGAATTAAATCGTTACACGACGTTATCAAGTAGGGAGAAGGGAATGAGGCCAGGAGTGGAAGAAAGGGGAGAGGATGGGGGCCTCCTTCCTCTAACCTGGGAAAAGGGGAAGGCAGGAATTTTGTCTCTCCTAGTCTCTGCTTCATTCTCAGCACCTGAAACACACCTGGCACACAGTAGGTGCTCAATAAATACTTGGCCCAATGAATGAATGAATAAGCTGGTCCTTTCTCGGCCGGCGGTGGTGCCCAGGAAAGATGTGACCAGGTGAACTGGGCTCAAATAACCTGCCAGGCCAGAGGCCCCGTCAACCCTCCGGTTCTGAAGCACCAGGAAAGGGAAGCTGGGAAGAGCAGCATCAGCCTGTGTAGAACACACAAGTTCAGACTTCTCTTGGCCACAGCTCCATCCAGTGCCCAATGCCTGAAAGGCCACCTTTGGTTTATTTGGTTATTTATCCTACCGTGTGTTTGCAGATGCGCCAGCACAGGGGTGACCCCGATGGGGCTCCTTTCCGGAAAAACCCTGAGGCTTGGTCTCCCCTCCACCCTGCAGCATGCTTGTGCTATTCACACTCTGACCACACGAGGTCACTGTCATCACACGTACCATCCGAAATGGACCTCCGGGAGTGACTTTGTTCTGATTTTCAGAACTTGGAGGCCTGGGCAAGTGGGAGAATGCACTTCATAAGAACAGTGTTGGGGCTGATTCTAGAATTTCTAGAACATCGTGACATAGGTGTGCCTTTATAAAAGCAAATCAGAGGTGGGCTCTAAAGTTGGGGCGTCTGGTTTAGAATCCTAGCCCCACCTGCCTATTGTGATCTTGGGCAAAGCTCTCTGCCTTGGTTTCCCTTTCTGCAAAATAGGATAATAAGAGTGTTTTCCTGGGCGCCTGGGTGGCTCAGTGGGTTAAAGCCTCTGCTTTCGGCTCAGGTCATGATCTCAGCGTCCTGGGATCGAGGCCCGCATCGGGCTCTCTGCTCAGCAGGGAGCCTGCTTCCTCCTCTCCTTGTCTCTCTCTCTGCCTGCCTCTCTGCCTACTTGTAATCTCTCTCTCTGTGTCAAATAAATAAATAAAATCTTTAAAAAAAAAAAGAGTGTTTTCCTCACAGGGATTTTGTGATGACTACAAG
Organism: Ailurus styani; assembly: GCA_002007465.1. Taxonomy (NCBI): domain Eukaryota; kingdom Metazoa; phylum Chordata; class Mammalia; order Carnivora; family Ailuridae; genus Ailurus; species Ailurus styani. The sequence goes on from LNAC01000124.1 coordinate 19,783, forward strand.
AGTGATGCATAGAGGGGCGCCTGGGTGGCTCAGTCGTTAAGCGTCTGCCTTCAGCTCAGGTCATGATCTCAGGGTTCTGGGATCAAGCCCTGTATTGGGCTCCCTGCTCAGCAGGAAGCCTGCTTCTCCCTCTCCCACTCCCCCCTGCTTGTGTTCCCTCTCTCGCTGTGTCTCTGTCAAATAAATAAAATCTTTAAAAATAAATAAAGGGTGATGCATTTAGAACTCTCAGAACAGTACCAGCATCGACTTAGCAGGTGTAAAAGTTAACTGTTTATTATCACTTTTTCTCCATATCCCTAAGCATGATCTATAATGACAAATACGATTAAATTTTGTGATTAATGGCTTTTTTCCCATTAGACTGTAACAAATACAATTAAATTTTATGATTATTAATGGCTTTTTTCCCATTAGACTGTAACTTCCATGAAAGCAAAGATGGAGTTTATATGTTTTTTAGTTTTTTATTATGAAAAATTTCAAGTATACAAAAAAGCGGAAAGACTAGCCTATATCTGTTTCTACTCATCATCACCCCTGTCTCAGCTCCCAGAACAGTGCCTGGCACGCAGTGGGCCTAACGTATGCTTTCCTATTGGCTACTTATTAGGCGCTAGTATGAGCCAGGTCGGTGTCAAGCACAGAGGTTGAAGGAGTAAATCAGACCCAGGCCTGGTGCTCAAGGAGCCTCAAGTCTAGTGAGGAAGGCTGACTTAATCTGGCCGTCTCCAGGGTGGGGGTGAGTTAAAGGAGGGTATGATGGGGGAATCCCACCTAGTCAGGTGAGGTTTCCTGGAAGAAACTTCTATGCTGGAGACCTGAAGGATGCATAGCAGCTAACGGGTGGGGGGATGGGCAGGAGCATCCTAGGCAGAGGGAAGAGCAGGTGAAAAGCCCTGAGGGGGCAGAGCCATGATCGGGAGGCAGTGGGACTGACTGCCAATGGAAGCATCTTCCAGACGGAGAATAAAGAGAACCAATCATGAATCCTGCCTGTTCATCCCTCCCTGCAGACTCGCAGCCCATCCAGACCCTGCCTTGGTAAGGTCAGCCACAGTCCTCAAGGGGCCTCCTGTCCCACCGGGGTTCCCGCCACAGAGGGCCTACACCCGGCTCTGGGAGGGCAGAAGGCCGAGCCAGTGAGAGCAGCCAGGAGACATCTGCAGCCTCCTGGCCACGGTGGAGCTGGGCTGAGCCCCCGCCCCGCGATGGAGGCAATGCAAAGAGAAAGAAGGGGAGGCAGAGCAAGACCAGAGGCAAGCGCAGCAGGACAGATGTGACCTGGGGCAGGTGGGATGGGCATCAGACCCTACTGGCCGGTGGAATCTAAAACTCCTACCATGACCCAAGCCATCTCATCCCCCATCTTTCTCCAAATGCACCTGTTGCTCACCCCTGCCCCTACACCCCTGCTCCTCCACCACCTTACTGGTGTCCTTTCTGTTCTGGAGCCTACCAAGCCCTTTTGCTGCTCAGCCTCCCCCCCCCCCCCCCCACCCCGCTGCCCAAAGACTCCGTTCTCAGCCCAGACGGTCCTCCTCACACCATCGCTTCTCCCAAACTGGGCTGAGGTCCCGCAAGATGTGCTCCCTAGCTTTCCTCCCAAGCAGATCCTCCCCAGACTACTAATCTCATCAATTAAAACTCATGCTCCTCCCTAGGACTACTTATCAAACTAGCAACTGAATATCTGTTGATGTATGATTAACTTCTGTCTCCTGCAACTCCAAGAGAAGCTGGGTCCACACCGTGGTTTCAGTGCTCCATGCAGTGCACCGGCATGTGGGAGTACTTCATAAATGTTGAATGAACGAGTGAATGAATGAATGAACGGGGTCAGCACTAACATACATGCCCATTGAATAGCCAGCAGGATTACTACTTTTGGGTTCCCATCCTTAAGTGTCCAGCACTGATCAATCTGGTCTCCTGGGTGTCACTGTCACTGTCATCATCGCATTTACAATGACGGTAGCCACCCACATCCTACTAGGAAACAGGGACACCCAAGTCAAAGTTGCCACATAGTGGCTGCATATCATCACCCTCTTCCTGTCCAAACTCATCACTGTTGTAAACTCTCTTAGTTACTTGCCTGTGTTTTTGCTATCTGGCCCCCGGGCCCAGAGGAGCAGGGGCCTGGACTATCTTGGTTGTGCCCTCACCCCCGACATCAAGAACAGGGTTTGGCAGCCAGGAGGTGTGAACGCTCACCTTTGAGCCTGCAGCCATCATCTCATTTTGCATTTCCAGACACCTCTACAAAGCAGAGGCAAGTAAGCCCACATTACAAATGAGGACACAGAAGTCCGGGGAGGCCATGTGACCTCCGGGTCACAGCCAGTCAGGGGCAAGCAGCAGGGACTGAACCCCTTACTCCCAGATCTAGAGTTTTCTCTAAGGATCCTGGCAGCTCATGAGGCTCCGACACTGGGCAGGTTTTCTCCTTCCACCTCCAACTCCTAGAACGTCACTAGTAAACACACAACAAATGCCAGATTTGTGTAGGGGAGACGCACACTGGCTGTCCCCAACCTAGTAAGGTCCTCACCCACCCAGCAACCCAAAGACAAAATTGAGGAGCAATAGCCATACACTTGAACTCATAACCTAGGATGCCAAGGCCTCACCTAGCACCTCTCGTGACCTTGAAAAGAGTCTTCCCTCCCTTGAATCTTCACCTACATATATAAGAAAGAAGATGTAGGCAGCAGCTCTCTATGTCTTCCTACGTCTTCTTGGTGTATCCTTCAAGTCCTTGATTTTTTTTTTTGTAAACCTTGAAAGCAATCATTCGTTCCCCAACAACACAACACAACAGCAGGTACACAACACGTTCCAAACACAACTGTGTTAGGAGCACAGACCTCCTGCAGGAGCCACACCACTAGGTGGGCTACACTTTGAGGATACAAACACAGTGATGAGAGCCTGGAGGGATGCCCAGAAAGAAAAGAATGACAGTGTGAGTGTTGGAATCCTTCCCGAGAAATACTTCCAGAATTTCCTTTCAAAACGTGAGCTGGCAAGGAATTGGTGGACAGTTTTGTGTCATAGGTCAGGAACAAATAGGAATTAAAAGACAGAGACAAAGAAGTCTCTGTAGAAGACTGTAAACAGTAAATCTACTCAGAGAATTAGGGCTGGAACTGGGACAATTTGACATTTTCATAAATGATCAAAAAAAAAAAAGAAATGACAGAGTAACACCTACAGACATCATTAAAAATTCTTGCAGGCTGACATGCCAAGCAAAGTCAAGTCAAAGACTGTACAATTGGTGACAACAACAACAAAGAGAATGCCAACAAAAGAAAACACAGACTAATGGTTTAGAGGGAATCAATACAAAACAACTTCAACGCAATTAATAAAAAGGGGAACATATTTTCCAGTTCCAATTAGGGTTAATGCATTCATCACTCATTCATTCGGCAGCCTTTCCAGAATCTTGACCTCAGGTCTCACTAAGTACTGGTATGATGAGCATTCACCATATGTAGACATCAGTGGTGGGACTGATGGAAGAATACCTCCTAAGAGAATCACTGGTATGACCCAGTAATGCGCAGACAGCATGGTTATAACTACCGGGAGAAGAGATGTCCCCCGCACCTCAATGTCTAGAACACTGGGGCTGTCACCCATCCTCCACTTCTGCTGAGTGGTAGAAGAAAGCATTCCTAACCCGAAGCCATAGGTGTAGGCCCTGGGGTCAGTGAGCTAAGGAAGTGTGGTAAGATCCCTAAAAGGAAAGAGAACCCCATGCTTAGAAGATAAACTACCAACATACCCACCAAATTACACATCCCAATCATCTTCACAATTCCTGGACACAGACTGCTGAACAAAAAGAGTACCCAGAAAGAGAGGAACAGGGAATCTTAGCATGAAAATAAGCCCATAGTCAAGACTCACCCCACACTTGAAGGAAACTTACACCTAGAAAAAGAAATTTGTTCCAAATTGAACAAAGGAAGGAATTAACACCTGAAGAAATGGAAATAACAAAAGAGACAATAATTTTTAAATAAACATAATTAATATTCTCAAAGGGACAGAAAGTCTAGTAAATCTGTAAGTTAAGAACCAACTACAATAATCACAATTAGAGATTGTCAACATTTCAAAACGTGACCACCTGAGAATTAAAAATTCAGTAGGGGCTTGAATATCAGAATAGAAACAGTTGAGGATGAATTGTGTAAGACAGAAGACTGAGCTCAGAAGTCCCTCAAAATACACTTCAAACATTTAGAGATGTAAAATATCAGAGAAAATGAGATCACAGATATAGAAAGTTGTAAGGGAGAAGTTAATAGATATACAAAGGGAAACCCTGGTGGCCCCAATAGCTCTCTGATAAAGCACAATCCAAAAGAAATACAGTGCAAGCCATAAATGCAAGCCACATGTAATTTTACAATTTCTAATAGCAACATAAAAAGTAAAAGAAAACAAGTGAAATCAATTTTAATAGTATATTTTAACACATTACATGTTAAATATTACCATTTAAACACACAAATAATATTAAAAAGTTAATATATTTTTTAATAAATCTTAGAAATCTGGAGCATATTTTAAACCTGAGAGCATGTCTCAGTTCAGATTAACCACATCTCAAATGCCTGAGAGTCACATGTGTCCTGTGGCTTACCACAGTGGTCAGTACAGATCTAACAGGAACTTTAAAACAATTAGAGAACAATCAGAATGTAGGAGAGGAAGAGACAAGGTGAACACATGAATCTTCAGATTAAAAGATTCACCAAGTACATGAAAGGAGACCCACATTTAGAAATGCAATAGTAAACTTGCAGATCAAAACAGAAAATCCCGAAAGCTTCCAGAAAAGAAAAAAAGATTACCAACACAGAAAGGAAAATAAAATTGAGGTCAGACTTGTCATTGGCAACAGAAAACACTGAAAGAAAAAAAGGTTAACTTCTGAGGGAAAATTACTTTGGATCAGGAATTCTTTACTGAGACAAATTATTCATTTAGAGGTGAAAATAAAACTCACATTCAGAAGTTGTACTCAGAGGTTCAACCAAGACCCTTTCTAAAGTCTTCAAAACTCTCTCCCATAGTCAGGGAGACTGGAAACAAGCTGGGTTTTTAGAGCAGCAAGTTCTCCACTGGCCAAAATGTACCTCCAGGTGGTAAGAGCTAAGTGGCCATTTAGACCATCCCAGGACCCTAGGAGTAGCCATAACTTGTCCCTGAGTAAATGGACCTAAACCCCACCTCCAACACAAGAGGGGTGAGAGAAGAGAGGCGACAGAGTCCCAGGAAAAATCACAGCGGCTCTGAGCCTCCCAGGCCAACTGTCCACTGGATGTCAGGAAGCATTTCCACACCTTCCCCAATAGACTGACCCAACAAACTCCGCTTGAATGACTCCAACCACAGGTGTCTCACTACTCCTGAGATAGCCCATTCCACTGACTTCTGGGCAGTGTGGGCTTGGTGTTGAGCTAAAAATTTATTTCCCTGTATCTTAGGAATGAAAGAATTATATAATTAGGAGGGGAGTCAAGATCACTTTGATTCAATTCTCTCATTTTTAACGATGAAGAAGTGGCGGCCCGGGGAGGAAAAAAAAGACTTCCCCAAGGTCACAGAGCACAGTTAAGGCCCAGCTGGCTCTACTGGAATTTGATCTGTACGTACACGTTAGCTGGTGACTTGGCAACGTGGAGAGCTTCCCATGATGATCTAGTAGAGAGATTTTTCAGGATCGTGGTGAAGGCAATATAAGTGGATATCACCTCTGCACTACGACCCCAAAGCTGGCTTTATAAAACAGAGTGCTCTGAGCGGAGAGTAATGCCCTGGAATCTGGAAGCTTATATCTGTTCCCTATGGACACTGCCCCAGCTTACTGCTGTTTCTTCTCTGTGTTTCCACTGAAAGGCCCAGCACAGGGTATTTGGAGCACAAGAAGGCAGCTCAGAAAAAGAAAAAAAAGAAGAAGAAGGAAAAAAAAGCTCTAAGGAGCCCTGAAACCCTTTCTCCCATTCAAATAAGAAGCTGCTGGAAGGCAGATTACCTATCCAATAGTCCCCAGTCAGCAGCTCCCACAGGCCTGCAGGAATCTAGGTTAAGACACCCTCCTTTATTTACAGCAAACAGCTCTGACCTGGTTCAAGGTTTCTCTGGGAAACCATGACCAAAACTTCCCTGAGAATGAACAGTGAAGCCACCTGCATTTATGAATGCAGAAATGGATGGTTAAGGGAGTCAGGGGACCCATCCAAGTCCATACAGCTTACCTGGTCTCAGAGCCTGAAGAACCACAAATGGCATCACCCTAATGGAAATCAACCCTGCACAAGTCATTCTGCACCATCCCATCATCCCCAAATGGGCCTAAGAGCTAGTCAGCCAGATCAGCGGTACTACTGTTACCCCATATTTGAGCTAAGATTCAGAGCAGCCAGGTAGCTTAGCCAAGCATTCAACATTAGCGACTACTCACAGTGTGTAAGATCATGAGTTATCTCCAAATCAAAACTCCTTTGAGAGTGAAGGGGTAATAATAATGGCTATTATTAACAATTACACAATTAATACAGTAATTACGCCAGGACAACAGATATACTTAGGTGCTGTCCTGAGCTCATCAGGAAGTGTGGTCACCTAACTATGTTCCAGGCTTTGGTTCTAAGTGCTTTGTCAGTATTAATTAGCTCAGCTCATCTTCATATACCATTTCCCCCATTTCACAGATGGGCAAGTCAAGGCACACAGCTATGAGGTGGCAGACCCAGAATTTGGACCCAGGTAGCTTAGTACCAGGTCCCATGCCCTAACCACTACACAGTACTGCCTCTCCTGGAATCAAGAGGCACACTCAATGGGGCTGACCCCCAAGCCATGCTCTATCCCCACTACCATGTTCCCTCCTCTCTAGAGTCCTTGCTCAAAGAACTCCACCTGACAACACGACGTTTTGCCTGCTAATTCAAAATATGAAGGTTAATACAGCTCTGTGTATTGGCACAAAAAGCCAAAACTAAGAGAAATCCAATGACCTCCAAGCACAGCCAGTTCTCAACAAGACCAGGAATATTCTGTTCTCCCTTCTCTAATGACTTCCTGAGAACAACGCTACTATCACATCTCTTGGGAAAGCCATTCATTCCTTCCTTCTCACATCCATTTAATACACAGTTCTGGATAGACAACCATACCCCTGATATGCCCCAAGAGCAAGACCCATGCCAGCCCCATCCGTGGACCCCCTTGTCCTGTGGCTGTTCGGTGGGCTCAGCCAATGGGAAGGGAGAGGCAAGTGAGGTCAGAGTATTCATTCCCCTGCTCCCTCCCTATTGGGTGGCAGTGAAATGACCCCAACGTCTGTCCAGAACCTTCCCTCTCCTGGTCCCCCTCAGGCCCAGGGGTCAGAATATGCCCACTGCACTGTCCCACGCAGGGTCCTTTCATCCTGCCCCCGCTTCCGTACTCTGTATCTTTACTAGCACCCCTATGCCAATCTGAATGCCAACTACTTCCTGCCAGTCTACTAACGAAGTCAACAAGTAGACAAGTCAATTCTTCAGAAAATATCTTCTGCTACGGCTGGGGATTTCCAGTAAGGAAAAACAGACACACTCCCTATCCTCGCAGAGCTTGGAGCCTGGTGGGAAGGACCATCAGATCCCAGAGACGAGCGCAAAACACCAACTCTAAGCACTGTAGGGGAACAGTGCAGGGTCCCATGGCAGGTGACTCTGGAGGGCACTGAGCCGGCCTGGAGGTCAGGAAGACATCGGGGATATCATGACAGCATTATGCAGAGCCATCAGGAGGGCAGGGAGAAGGCCTCGGCACCTAACCCTGCCCAAAGGTAGAGGGAGGGCAGCCCAAACAGAGCAAAAGCACCTGGGGAAGAACAGAAAGAGGCCTGGGAGAGACAGGTGCTCCAGAAACTCAGCCACAAAGGGAGGGGGAGATGCAGAAGGCAGGGCTGCGAAGCAAGGCAGGGAGGGGATCAGGGAGGTCCCTACAAGCCATTCAAAGGTCTTTATACTTTACCTGATCCTGACGCCTCTAAATCACAGACAGGAAGATCATCCTAACGTCAGCCCCAGTCTTGTAATGAATGGCTGCAGCAGGAATCCTCCCAGGCCTGCGCTGAAGGGTGCCTTGGCTGCGTTTTTGAGCAGCAGCTCTCTGACTGCCTTTGACCTTAGAGGATGAAGGTGGAGACCGAGGGCTCGGGGATCAGCCTATCTGGATCTAAAACGCTGTTCCCACCTATCAAGTGGCTCAGCATGAGCAGGTCAACTACCTGGTGACCCAGAGACTTTCCCTATAAAATGGGGATGGTAACAGTCCATACCTTGCAGGATGTCGGGAAGCTGGAATGTGAGAAGGTTCAAGGAGTACTTCGAAGGCTGCCTGGCCTGCCGAAAGGGCCCTGAAAATGTGAGCTATCATGATCTTCATTACGGAACCCCATACAAAGGCATGGAAAGAATTCCACCACAAAAACGCCTCCTCAAACAGAGATGCTCATGAAAAGCCATGCAGAGATTATTAACTGTTTGATAAGGACCACTGCCTGATGTTCCGAAGGCTTATCTTTTTCTAAGCCCAGAGCCATCTAATTAGTGATGGTTGTCAAAGCCAGCCGACCTTGACTCTCTCCTGCTGCCACTTAAACAGGAGGCATTGCTGCTGGCCCAGAGCCCTTGCAAGAGCTGTGTCTCCACGTACAAAAGCTCACAGAGCATTCTTGGGAATGATTCAGGAACAAAATGGTATTTTATGCAGGCAGATGTTTTGCAATAATTAAGTGTGGTCCCTGAACATAAAAATCAGAGCTGCTAGAAATAAAAATCTTGAGAGGAACTGCAATTTCTGGGACAGCTACTCCCTCTGGGAGAAAAAAAAAATGATGGCCTCACAAAAATGTTGGCTGGCAATAATAATAAATTAGATCCAGAAGGCCTGGATTTGAGTTCGGTCTTACGCAGCATTTCCTGGAATATTTATTGAGCATCTCCTACATGCTAAGTGCTGTGACACATTTAACCAGAGAGGCAGCACAAGTGCCATTGAAGAGTTGATACATTTGAGTCATGCACTAGGTCAAGTCACGATTTTGCCTTTTGCTCCTTGAGTGACCTTGGGGAAGTTGCTTATTAGCTTTCCAAGCCTCCACTTTCCCATCTGCAAAGTGGAAAGGGGCCTGGGGCAGAACCTTGAGTGCACCTTCATTTCCAAAAATGGCAGTGTAACATATAAGAGCCAGCAGAGCCTCTGAGAAGCTTGCAGAGAGGTAGAAGGGAAACCAGGAGACCAGGCGCTGTCACTGAAACAGGAAAGACTGTTTGCCTAAAGAAGAAAGAGTCCCTGATGTCTAAGGCTACTGAGAGGTTTTAGAGGTGAGGCCCCAGAAGCCAACACTGGATATCAGTACAGGAAGTTTCCATCTTGCAGAAAGAGTTCCAGCTGCCCTCTCCCCACAAGCAGGGCAGCTTTTAGTCACCTGACAGGCTCACTGTCCTTTATTCTTCCTACTCCCTCCCTACCTGTAGTAGGCTGAATAAGGGCCACGGAAGGAAACTGGTTCTTAATCCCGAAGCTCTGCGAACCTTGTGATAAAGGGGAAGGCAGTCCTTGCAGGTGTGATGAAATTAAGGATCCTGAGATGGGAGACATTATCCCAGATTCCCGAGGTAAGTGACAAATGCTATCACAAGGTTCCTCATGAGAGGGAAGCAGAGGGATTCTTGAAGAGGAGGGGGCAATGTGGCCTTGGAGGCAGAGATTGGAGGGATGCAGCCCCAAGGCAAGAATCACCTGAAACCCCCAGAAGCTGGAAGAGGCCAGGAACAGACTCTCTCATGGTCTCAGAAGGGAGCACAGCCCTGCTGACACCTCGATTTCAGACTTCTGGCCTCCAGAACCATGAGAAAATACCTGTCCGACTTTTAAGCCACCAAGTTTGCAACAACTGCTCCAGGAAAACAAAAACACTACCTAATTCTAAAATATAGTACATCTGTAGGAGGGGCCAGTTACAGCCCTGGTAGATAGGGTATGAACTGAGACAGATGAAGGAAGCGTTATATTACCTTCAGGAATATAAAACCTTGGCCAGTTAGGATCTTTGACATATGCTTTGGGACACAGAAGCAGAGATCATGGGTCTGTTGGAATACCAGTTCAATAACTGCTTGTTAAGAACCTACTACGTGCTGTTTACAATAGCCAAATTATGGAAGCAGCCCTAGTGCCCACCGAGAGATGAATAAAGAAGATATTCACAATGGAATATTATTTGGTCATTAAAAAGAATGAAATCTTGCCATTTATAACAATATGGATGGAACTAGAGGGCATTATGCTAAGTGAAATAAGTCAGAGAAAGAGAGAGATGATGTGATTTCACTCATAGGTGGAATTTCAGAAACAAATGAGCAAAGGAAAAAAGAGAGGCAAACCAAGAAACTTAGACTCTTAACTATAGAGAACAAAGTGATGGTTACCAGAGGAGAGGTGGGAGGTGGAACAGAGGAGACAGGGAATGGGGATTAAGGAGTGCACTTGTCCTGATGAGCATGGGGTATTGAATGGAAGTGCTGAATCACTTTATTGTACACCTGAAGCTATATTAACTATACTGGAAATAAAAATAAATTTCGAAAATTAAAAAATAAAAATAAAAAAAAGAAAATTAAAAATAAATAAATAAAATAGAACCTACTAGATGCCAAGGATTATCCTTGGTACTAGAGGGACAGGTGAAATAATTCCAATTTCTACAGTGGGCATAATAATTACTACTGATCTCTATATTGGCAGACTTTTGTGTTCATGAGCCTTTTTAATTCTCAGAACTCCTAATTTTATCCTTGTTTTATGGATGGGAAAAAAAGAGAAGTAATTTGTCCAAGGTCACACAGCTAGGAAGAGGAGAAACCTATTTTGGAATCCAGGAAAACTGGCTCCAGAATCTGGATTCTTCATCACTCCATTATGCATTTTATGATCGAGGAAATTAAAACTTTGTTTTAAGAGTCAGCTACCCAAGGTTTCTCCTATTCTATCAATAAGACTGTGGTAAGCACATTAGAATCAAGGCATTTCAATCAAGACATGAGGGATTCAGGTTAGCCAAAAGAATGCACTTCTTGATAGAAAAGCACCAGAAATTGCTGACCAGGGAAAGAATACAGAAAGGCTAACTCTAGGTTTATTTAAAAATAGGAGTTTCATCTGTCTGAGTGACACTCCCCAAGGACTGAGGAGCCCAGATTGTCTGACAGCTGCCATCTGACCACTCTTGCTGCTGAAGAGATGCCTTCCACAGAACACCTAAGACCTGCCACTGTTCTTCCTCAGGAGTTGGTCCCAGGAGCCCCAGCGGAGAGGGGACTAAAGCAAGCACATAAAGATCACTGGTGTCGGGCGCCTGGGTGGCCCAGTGGGTTAAAGCCCCTGCTTTTGGCTCAGGGCATGATCTTAGGGTCCTGGGATTGAGGCCCGCATCGGGCTCTCTACTCAGCAGGGAGCCTGCTTCCTCCTCTCCCTGTCTCTCTGCCTGCCTCTCTGCCTACTTGTAATCTCTCTCTGTGTGTCAAATAAATAAATAAAATCTTTAAAAAAAAAAAAAAGATCACTGGTGTCTACGGGCCACACCACCACCTCCACCTGCACTCAGGAGCCCCTTGCCAAAACCAGCATTCTGGTTCCCAATATCCTAGCTCACACACCCACTAGGTTCATAAAAATTTCCTCTCCCTCTCTCCACTCTCCCTTCACACACTTGTGTGCATGCACACACACACACACCACCAAGGACAAATGTTGTTTAAAAAAATCATCCTGAGGCACAGTTGTGTTAAAAACTCCCATTACGACTGTGAATATGCTCTTAGTTCTATCATTTATTGCTATATGTATTGTGAGGCAATGTTAGTAGATGCATATGAATTGTTTTATTTGTATCTTTCAGGTCATATACATTTCGGGTGGATTGAGTCTGTGCTATTTTATGAAACATTTCTCAACTCTAGTAATGGCTTTTGCCTTAAGGTCTACTTTGTCTTATATTAACAAAATGACAGTAGCTTTCTTCTATTTAGTGTCTGCATGATATATATCCTTCTCTATCCCTTCACTATATATTATTTCTATATCTTATATTTAAGGTTTATCTCATAAGACCACAGCATTGGATTTTTTTGCTAATTGAAATATCTAATTTATTTACACATATAGTATAATTATTGACATCTCTGAGTTTAAATCCACTTATTCTACTTGTCAAACTGTTTTATGTTGCTTGTTCTATCTTTTCTTGCCTTCTTTTTGATTAATCAAGTATTTTTTTATTATACTTATCCCCTTATTATCTTTTAAGATTTTAATTATTTGACAGAGAGAGACACAGCGAGAGAGGGAACACAAGCAGGAGGAGTGGGAGAAGCAGGCTTCCCGCCGAGGAGGGAGCCTGATCCAGGGCTTGAACCCAGGACCCTAGGCTCATGAACTGAGCTGAAGGCAGACGCTTAACGACTGAGCCACCTAGGTGCCCCCACCCTTATTATCTTTACAGTTACATATTTCCACTCTTCTATTAATGGTTACCGCAGAGATAATGATATACATCTTTGAGTTATTAGCTGTCACAGATAATTAGATGTCATAGATAATTCACATTAGAATTATTTTTACCACTCTGTAACCAATTCAAGATGTTTATAATGCTAATTCTCTTTGACTTCACTTGCTTTTGTGTCATTGTGGTTATATTTTTAAATCTACACATATTTTAAACAACTTTATTCAGGTATATTTTACATACCTTAAAATTCATCCATCAAAGTATATAATTCAATGATTTTTAGTAAATTTTACCCAGTGTTAGAATCATTGGCATAAATTAGTTTTAGATCATTTTATCCCACCAATAAAATCTCCCATGTCCATTTTTAGTTAACTCCCACTCCTATTCCCAGTCTTAGGAATCTACTTTCTGTCTGTAAAGCCTGTAATTCTGCCTTTTCTGGACATTTTACTCAAATAAAATCATGATGTGTAGTTTCTTGTGCCTGGCTTCTTCCACCTAGCATAGTTCTTAAAAAAAAAAAAAAGACTGTATTTACTTGAGAGAGAGCAGAGAGAGTGAGCAGTGGGGAGGAGCAGAAGGAGAAGCAGACTCCCAGCTGAGCAGGGTGTCTGATGCCGGGCTCAAGCCCAGGACCCCAGGATCATGGCCTGAGCCAAAGGCAGCCATTTCACTGACTGAACCACCTAGGTGCCCCTAGCATCGTCCTTTTAAGGCTCATCCGTGATATAAGGATGTGTCAACAGTTCATTCCTTTTCACTGCTGAATAGTAATCCATTGTATGATGTGCTACATTTTGTCTATGGACATTTATGTCGTTTCTATTTCTTCGGCTTCATGAACAATGCTTTTATAAACATCTGCATAAAAGTCTTTGGACATTTGTTTTCATTTCTCTTGGGTAGATACACAGGAGTGCAATTGTTAAATCATAGGATAGTTTCAAGTTTTTCAAAAACTGCCAAGCTCTTTTCCAGAGTGGCCTGCTATTTTACACTTTGGCCTGCGGTGTATGAAAATTCTTTCTCCATATCCTTACCAACTTTGTTACTACCTATCTTATTATAGCCATCCTTGTGGATATGAAATAGTATCTTATTGTGATTTTAACTTGCATTTCTCCCAAGGACTAATGATGTTGAGTATCTTTCATTAGCCATTTGTATATCTTTTTCTATATACATAGGCTTCTTTTTTTATTAGGTTTTTTGTCATTGCATTATATTATTTAGTTTACAAAATCAGCATGTATTTACATTTATCCATAATTACCCTTTGAGTTTCTCTTCATCCCTTCCTGAATTTCTGTTCTTTCTAGGATCATGTTTCTTTGGTCTAAAACCCCTCTTTTAGTATGGCAGTATTTCTTTTAGTATGGTCTGCTGGCAACAAATTCTCTAGGTTTTTGTTTGCCTGAAAACACCTTTATTTCACCATTATAATAGAACATTATTTCCTCTAGCTATGGAACTCTTACATAGAATTTTTCTTTTTTTAAGTAGGCTCCACACCCAGTGTGAAGCCCAACACACGTCCTGAACTCATAATCCTAAGACCAAGACTCAGATGATTAAGTTCCTGAGCCACCCAGACACCGACTATTATTTTCTTTCTGTGCTTTAAAGATGGTGTTCCATCCACTGTGTCTGGTAATATGGCTTTTACCAAGTCTTTAGAAAAGGCAGCTGCATGGGGGCACCTGGCTGGCTCATTGGGTACAACATGTGACTCTTCACATCAGAGTCATGAGTTCAAACCCCGTGTTGGGTCTAGAGTTTACTTTTTTAAAAAAATTCAGCTGTTTGTCTTACTGCCTGTTTGAGAACAATGTCTTTTTCCCTCTGATTTCTTCTTTGCCTTCGGTTTTCATAAGTTTTACGAGGATGCATCTAGGGTAGTCTTTGTACTTACTCTGCTTCAGATTTATAGAATTTCTTAGGTCTATGGCTTGACATTGTTAATCAGTTTTGGGAAATTCTCAGCCAGTATCTCTTCAAATATTGCTTCTGCTCCATTGTCTTGTTCAAGACTTCAATTATACATATTAAATCTTTTTAACATGTTTCACGTACTTCACACTATTTTCTGTACTTCCCATCAGTTTTTCTCTTTATGCTTCAGTGTGTATTTTATATATTGATTTTCTAGGTCACTAATCCTTTTTTCTGCTATGTCTAATCTGTTGTCAAACCCATATATTGAGTTAATTTCAGCTACAGAATTTTTCACTTCCAGAATTGTCATGATTTTTTAAATTTTTACTTTATTTAAATTCAATTTATTAACATTGTTTCAGAGGTAGAGTTCAGTGATTCATCTGTTGCACAGAACACCCAGAACTCATTACATCACATGCTCTCCTTTATGCCCATCACCCAGTTACCCCATCCCCTCAGCCCCCGCCCCTCCAGCAACCCTCAGTTTGTTTCCTCAAGAGTCTCTTATGCTTTGTCTTCCTCTCTGATTTCATCTTATTTTTCCCTCCCTTTCTCTATTATCTTGTTTTATTTCTTAAATTCCATGAGTGAAATATGATTGTCTTTCTCTGATTGACTTATTTCACTTAGCATAATACCCTCCTGTCCATCCATGTCATTGCAAATGGCAAGATTTCAGGGTTTTTGATGGCTGAATAGTATTCCATTTGTGTGTGTGTGTGTGTGTGTGTGTGTGTGTGTGTGTGTGTGTGTGCATTTACATCTTCTTTATCCATTCATCTGTTGATGGACACCTGGGCTCTTTCCACCCACAGTGTGGCCATTGTGGACATTGTTGCTATAAACATTGGGGTGCAGGTGCCCCTTCAAAGCACCGTTTAGATACTTTGGGTAAATACCTAGTAGTGTGATTGCTGGGTCATAAGGTAGCTCTATTTTTAACTTTTTGGGGGAACCTCCATACTATTTTCCAGAGTGGTTGTACCAGAGTTGTCATACGATTTTTAAAATAGATTCTAGTTCTCTGATAAAATTCTTCATCTTTTCTTTTAAAAAGCATTTTAATTACAGTTATTTTAAAGTCCATGTGCCTAACTCCAAGTCTTTGTCCTAGATTTTGGTGGTTTTGTCCTGTTTCCTAGTATGTCTAGAATTTGTTGAATGCAAACTACTGTGTATTTTTTAAGAAGTCTGAAGATAATTTGAAGCTCTGGCAAATTGTATCTTCCTCCAGAAAGGATCTGTTTTGTTTTGGATCAAGTGGAGGCAAACCACCTGAATCCAGCTGAGCACTGAAAAATCTGAGGCTAGGCTTCAACCTTTTCTGAGGGCTCCTCTATTTTTAATTTACTGTAACTCTCTAAAATATAGCCATTCCAGGACTAACTGGAAGTCTGAGTGTTTTCCAGGGACTCTCTTCCTTGGCAGACCCAAATTTCGGTATGTCTCCCAAAGCCATGAGACTTCCATAATTCTTGGTCTTCCAGCCTTTCGTCCCCACTGCCTTCTACTCAATTTTCTATCCTCACAGCTCCATGCGGCATGCAACTGTCAAATGCCTTAAAGGGAAGACACAGCAGAATACTGGACTAACTTCATTGGGCTTCTCCTCTCTCTCTGGAACCTGATTGCCTAAGTCCCAGCTGCCTTGTTAGCTCCTTGATATTCTCAAACACATGAATTTGGTTGTTTACATTGGTGGTGGTGATGGTGGCTATGGGTTTTGCTTTTATTTAGGGCCCATTTTTCTAGCTGTTCTCAGTGGGAATATTTGCCTGCAACAAATTTCTTTTCATTTCTGGGAAGAAAATCTGAAACACAGCTATACTTGTTCTAATTTTCCATTTGCTGCCAAAACTCCAGAACACAGAGCCTCCAGGAGAGGATAATTCCTGGGAAAGAATCCACAAATCCCATTTGGTTTACCAAGGCACTTGCCAAATAATCACCATCCTGTCTCGATGTGGCAAGGTGTGGGTCTGCCAGTATGGGAGCAGAACAGAAAGGAAGTCTGTCTAATCTAAATATGAATCACATGTGTAGCAATGACTATCAGTTTCCTGACCTGTGCCCCATCCATCTCCAATACACAGTAGATAATAAATGCTTGATGAAAGAAGGGCTGGGGTAGGGGATATCTGAAAGAGAGTGAGCAAGTATGAAAGAATCTGAAAGAGTCCAATCTTCCTATAGCAGTTGTTGAACATGCAGATTTTTCCCACTTAATATTATGGATGAATATCAAATGTTTTGGGTATAAATAAAATTCATATTGATCAGTTATTTCAGATGAAGTCAAGAGTCTTTGTAACGGGGAGCCTGGGTGGCTCAGTCATTAAGCGTCTGCCTTCAGCTCAGATCATGATCCCAGGGTCCTAGGATTGAGCCCCACATTGGGCTCTCTGCTCCGTGGGGAACCTGCTTCTCCCTCTCCCACTCCCCCACTTGTGTTCCCTCTCTCACTCTCTGTCAAATAAATAAAATCTTCAAAAAAAAAAGATTTTTTGTAACAACTCCAAAATTCTCCAAATTTAAAAACAAGTGAACCAAAAAAAAAAACCCATTAAGAATAGCAGGTAAAATTTTTTCAACTCGAGTCACAAATAAGGCACTACATGTATTTTTTTTTCTATTACTCTCTCAGGTCACTAATCCTCTCTTCTGCTGTGTCTAACCCATATAATGAGTTACTTTTATTTACAGTATTTTCCAACTGTGGAGTTGTCATTGATTCTTTTTTATAAATTCTAATTCTCTGATAAACTATCTGATATGTATATATTACAAAAGAAATAGAATCATATATACATATATACACATATACATAATTCTAACAATTTTGAGAAGGATGTATATATATTTAACCCCTCTCAACAGATGGAGAAACGGGCCCACAGGTGTCAAGTGGCTTCCCCAAAGCTGCAGGCAGTATTGTCATGGCCAGCTGCTCAGCTACTGAATTCAGTTCTGTCAACTCCAAAACTCATATTCTATCTACTACCCCATGATATAAACTCTGATATTTATATCTTGGTTTTTTTTTTTAAGTAGGTTTCATGCCCAGCGTGGAGCCCAACATGGGGCCTGAACTCATGACCTGGAGATCAAGAGTCAGATGCTTAACCGACTGAGCCACCCAGGTGCACCTATCTCTTGGGCTTTCTTAATTCAAGGTGCAACTACACATTTGTTCGGGGCTTGGTACTCTCTGCTAGAAATGGAACTTCCCAACAATGAGCTGGATATCAGTGCACCCGCTCCCCAGCCTGTTCACACCTCCCTTCCACAGATCTGACCCATAGAATGACATCCCCCAAGTCAAGATTCCTGAACAAAGTCTAGTATATTCTCCTGAGTAGACTGGTGGCAGCACAGAACAGCAGTAAAGAGTACAGACTCTGCTGCCAGACCGCCTGGATTTGAATCCCCCCTCCTATGCTTCCCAGCTCTGGCACCTTGCACAGGACTCTTGTACCCTGTAAGCCCTACTTTCTGTATCAGAAAATGAAAATTAAAATAGTTCCTCTTGTTGGGAGGACTAAATAACAGGATATCTAAAGTGTGTAGTGTATATATTAACTGAAGGATTATTATCCTAGTTCAATCCCACTTCATCTCAAAGCAAACACACTCACTGAACACTAGCTAAGAGCAGCTGGGTTACGGGACAAGACAGATGACCTTCCAGGAGCTCTGGGAGAGTAAACACAACCCAAGGAGACAATGTAAATGTTGCTCAGGGACTGCATACAATGTCTGGGAGCCTGGTGATCAGAGTAACTCCTCCTCACGTCAGGTCTTGGAGGAAGAAAGGAATTCAAGGGTGGGGAAGGAGCAGGAAAGAAAGGAAAAGTAAGCAAGAGGCACAGTCACATAAAACTGCAGATCTGGACAGGCCCCTGAGAGTCTGGCATGACTGGAGAGTAGGATGTGTGACGAGAAGACGTCGTCTCCTCCTGGCGTCACCGCGGGGAGGTTTGCCTAGCACACTGCACCACCTCGTCCACCTACCCTGCACAAAGGCATTTCATAGACTTTGGCAAAACCACAGGTCACTTTAAATTCATAGGAAATAATTTGCCTCCGCAGAGCTGTAGGCTTACCTTTCCCACCACCTTTTCTAGGCAGTCCTTTCCAGAAGTTTCCTTTAGGAATAAAGTCTGGAGGTGGTGGTTGTCCCCATTCCCAACATACCAACCATTGCAAAGGCAATACCTATTTTTTGCTTCTGTGTGCTTAGTGACAATTCATGGCTGTTTCTGATCTTCTATGCATCTGTTCTATTTTAGTTACCAGAGAGAAATGCCTATGTTATTAAAAAGGATTAGTACTAGATACTTCCATTTATCCAAAGAGAGGGGATAGATACTCTTGGCGACTTCATTTTCCTTCTCTTGGCTACAGACTAACTCCTCTTGGCAACCAACACCTCTTTGGTGTTCGGCTGCATTCTAAAAGGATTCACTCACTCATTCATTCATTCATTACCAAGAAGTGGTTCAAGGCATCAGCCTAAAGGCAGACAGAACTGGAGGAGAACACCTGACATGCCACTAACCAGGGATGTGACTTTAGGAAAGGTACTCAGCCTTTCCGGGTATCAGTCACTTCCCTGAATCATAGCATCAATCAAACGAGCCTGCCACAGAGAGCACTCAGTGAATAATGAGCCTTTTTTCTCATGATTCAAAGTGGCATTCAACAAACTGTTAGCATGACAACTCTGGGAGGGCAGGATTTGGGTTTGTTCAGCTGTGCTCCCAGAGCCTGGAATGGAGTCAGGCACAAAGCAAAGGTTCGGTAAACATTTCTCAAATGAGTAAGTGAATGAGCACTTACTGCATGCCAGACTCAATGGATATCTTTTTTTTAATTGGGAAAAAAATGCTAAGGGGAGAAGGTGTCAGGATGATGAGACCCCAGAACAGAAAGAGGACATGGGTTCAAAAACTGGTGAAATCCAAATAAAGCCTCAAGTTTAATTAATAGTACTGTACCAGTGCTGGTTTCTTAGTTGTTTTTAATTTTCTTTTTAAGAGAGAGAGAGAGAGAGAGAGAGAGAGAGAGTGCAAGCAGGGGGAGGGTCAGATGGAAGAGGGAGACAGAAAATCTCGAGCAGACTCCATGCCCGGTGCAGACCCTGAGACCATGACCTGAGCTGAAATCAAGAGTCAGACGCTTAGCCAACTGAGCCACCCAAGTGCCCCTGGTTTCTTAGTTTTGACAAAGTCCCACGGTCATCTAAGACGGCATCGGGGAAACACTGGGGACTGCATGGGAACACTCATATACTGTATTTTTACAACTTTTCTGTAAATCTAAGATTTTTCAAAAATAGTTTATTTTTAAAAGAATATCTTTTCCCAGTATCTTTTTAAAAATCAACTTCTTATTTTGGAATAGTTTTATGAAAGGACGAAGTAAAGCTCTAGCCCAAGTTGGATCAGGCAAGACTGTCAGAATCAGTGGGTTCAAGGAAGCTCAGAAAGTGTATGCGTGGCATCATCCTTCCAGATACTTGAACAGTCCTGATGTCAAACATTTATCAACAAACACATATCGCTAAGTGACCACAAGCGCGGGCCCTGGAGCCAGACTACACGGGTTCGAATCCTGCCTCTCCCATTTGTGAGCTGTGTTACTACAGACGAGTGGCTGGTCCTCCCTGGGCCTCCATTTCCTTTTCTATAAAATGGGGATTAAAATAGTGCCTCTCATGGAGATAACATGAGAACTCATTCAGATAATGGGTTTAAAGATCTGAGGGCTGTGTCTGGTACGTGGAAGCGAAGGTGAGCTAGCTGATAATCTTCTTTGAGGGTGAGTTGTTAGTGGTAGTATTAAGCTGCGTGCCTCTGTAAGATGTCTCATATAAACCCACGTACCATTCAGAAAGGTTAACCAGGAGACATCTGCATCCCGATTTTTGGCTCTGAAATAGCTCAGTCTAAGACATACTTAATAATTAACGTTCCCGGGGCCAAATACACACATGCAAATGGCAATCCCTGGGGACTGTCTATGTTTTCGATTATCCACGCCCTTGCACTTCTCTCATTAGTCTGGATAATGGGGAAATGAGATGCCGCTGTAGCACATGACTGCTTCCAGTCTAAGCTTCTCTGAGACTGCCTGCTAAGTCTCACCCCAGCACCTTTCGAGAAAGAGACAGGTGTCCGCATGTGCCCACCCAGACACACGCACGTCCCTCTGGCTGAAAGACCTTGGCAATTCCCAAAGAAGCAATTTGCTCCAGTCACACCCGGCCAGCTTTTCCTGCACCACAAAGCACAGCAATTAAAATGTGTCAGGGAAGCTGTAGTGGTATTTGGAGGGAGAATTACTAATTTATGTTTACAGTTTACAAATCCAATCATAGCCATGTACTTGGGCCATTATAGCCGTGTAAGAAAAATATGGCGAGTGCTTTTATTTGGTGGAAACTATCATTTCCTTAGATGTTCGCCATTTACTCACATTAATTGGCAAAATTGAATTCTTCCAGCATGAACAGAGATGAATAACCCTCCATTATTTAATCAGGAGAAGACTAAGGACCCTATACACAGACATTCTGACCACAGGATTTTACCAGGAACCTGCAGGAGCTGCTTCTTGCTTCATTCAAGTCCAGAAAAATAAGAGAGGATTTGTGGGGGAGGGGGGGGACTTAAAGGATAGAGCATGAAACCGGAAGGCTTTGGAGGAGACCTGTGAGGCTTGATCTTGGCTGGCTGGGAGGATCAACCCAGGGCTCTCTGAAGACCATCAGAGTTTTCTCGTCCAACCCACGCCTGGGTGGCTGTCACATGCCAGACCGAAGGGACGCAGAGACTATTAAATAAAGCCTTTCCTTTCCCCTAGAACGGCAGTTCTAGCAAACTCCTATGAATCCTGCAAAGCTCAGGCCAAAAGTTATCACCTGGGTAACATCTTCTCCAACCTCCCAGGCAGAGTCAATGACTCTCATCCCTTCTTGTGCTTCATGTGTCGTGCTTTGGTTCATCTGGCTTTCAACAAACTCCCCCCTACAAGACTGGGATCCTAGAGGGAAGGGACTGTGGCTATGTTTTCCCGAACCTAGCACAGCCCCCATCACACAGTAGGCGTTTCGTGGAAGGGAGAGCAAGGAACTGGTTTGGCAGACCTCACTGTCTCAGCCAAACCCTGCGAAGATCATGCTGTGTAACCACCCCCGAACCTACTGACTCACAAAAAGCATTTGTTTCTCACTTCATGGTTCCATGGGGATGCTGTGTTCTGCTGCTGTGGCTCGGCTTGGCTTCATTCAAGCCACAGCTTGAGGTCAGGTCTCCTGCTTCTCCAAGCTGTGGTCTTGTTGTGGCAGGTAGCAGAAAGGTGAGAATCCAAGCTTAACTATACCACCATGAACTCTCTGCTTGAATCACATCCACTAATGCTTCATATGCCAAATCAAGTCGCATGACCCAAGTCCAACATCAAATAGGAGGAGATGGGACAAGATGCTCCGTCTACTCTACTGGGATGGCAGAGCAAGGTTACAAGGCAAAGAGTGTGCATACATAATGTACGAGGATGGAGTAAAGAAGCAGGGGCAATGGAGGGTAATTGTTAGGAGTGAGAGTCTGAAATCAGATTACCTGAGTTCAAATCTCGGCTCCCCTTGCCCCCAACTAAGACGGTAACCTTGGAGAAGGGACTCAAAGGCTCAGCACCACAGCTTCCCCATCTGCCAAACTGACAAAACGGTAATACCTAATTCCATGGGCTGCCATGAGGATTTAACAAAAATAGTCCACGCGAAGCCTTTAGCATGGGGTCTAGTCATGGCAAGTGCTCAGTAAGTGTTACCCCTTAGTTGAATCCTCTTCTCTACACTGGATCTTCTCCCAGAAAACACCCAACACTCCCAGCCACCATCCCTTCCCTATGCTAACCATCCCACGCCCAGACTCCCGAGGTCCCCCCAACTGGCCCACGTATCTTATGTCATTGATAGGATTCCTTTATTAACCACGAGTAGGTCTTTAGCAGCTGCTCAAAGTACACCCAGACATCAGGCTTACGTCAGGCACAAAAGCCCGGGGCTGACATTGATGCGAGTCACCAAAGTCATCCTGCCCATAAAGAAGGTGTCTCAGTGATGGATGGCTGCAGGCCGCTGAGCTGCGCTATGCCTCTAGGACAATCCATCTCTTCCTTGGAAGCCAGAAAGCAGCCATGAAGCTCAAGAGTGCACAGTGGGAGTGAACTTCGCTCCTAAATGAATGCACAGGGTACGTCCGCAGCCTGAGTTTTCAACCGGCTTGAATCGAGACGAAGATGTTCAAGATAAAATACAGGCAGATGCCCCTTGGGTGCCTCTCCTGGGTCCCCTCAGCCAGAATTCGAGTGAAGCTACCCGACCTCAGTCTTCAGCTGACCCAGATCTAGTTTACAATCTGGAAAGCGGATTCCTAGGAGAAGGGTCTACAATCACATGAGAAGTTTGGGGAGCAGAAAATCATAAGAATCTATCCCATGAGGGCTCTTTCCCCAAAATTAGATATCGGGGGGAAGGAAAACAAAGATTTCCTCCAAAAATGGGGGTTCTTTTGCCCCAAAGCATCTTTTCCTTCAAAATTAAAGATCATGCCATTTTAATCGAGAGTAATGCTTAGCTTCCTTTGAAGAATTCCCCTGCCTGGAAGGTCGCTCTCCAGAAACCGCACCCACATGTGCCCCCAACGGTCACCGCCACCTGGAGCCTTGCTGGATGAATGCTTTATTCAGAACAAGAGTCCCATTTTCTGACGTTTTTTATTATGTCAGTCACATGTAACACAGACAACAGTGCCCTGGACACAGTGAGTTTCTAACCTCTACTTCCAGAATTATCTCCTCCTGGTGGGCAGCTCAGGAAACTAGTGACAAGCAGGGTTCTCGAAGCGGTGCTGATGCTGTGTGACCTTGGGCAAGTCACACACCCGCTCGGAGCCCCAGCCTCACTGTCACAACGGGGGAAGAGACGCCCTTCCCACCTCGCAGAGATTCAAGGAGACCGGCACACAGAGAGTTCCGCACGTGAGTCCTCAGGGTGAGCCACACCCTAGGATCAGCACCAGTACCGTCTGCGCCCCCAGCAGGACCCAGCACAAGGAAGGAACACGGCAGGCTATCCCCCACGCGGGCTCCTCCAGGTATTCAGAGGCACAGGCTGCTCCTGTCCTGAGCAAGACACCTCTGACCACTCCGTGTGAATATGCCCTGCGATTCCCGCCAGTGTGTGGCCAAGAGCTGGAACCCCAAGCACACCAGGCCTGTTCCCACCGCAGTGTCCTTGTGCCCTCTCGGCCCCTGCGGGATGCCCTTCCCCTGCATCCCCCTGTGACCCGCTCCCTCCCATCACTCGAGCCTCAGCCTGTGTGTTGAGTGGGCACAGCCGCCGAGCACCTTGTACAGGGAAGCCCCCTCCTTTCCCACGCATCCAGTTTCGCTCGAATACCCCGTTGCAGGTGCCATGGAACCTTCTCCGTGTGTGAACAAGGGTTTATTCTGGCTTCCCCACTGTGATGCAAGCTCGGCAAGGGCAGGAACTTCTCTGTGCTGCACCCACTGTATCCCCCGTGCCTAAAGAAGTGCCTGTCCCAAGCAGACCCTCAACCAGGAGCCGCCCGAGGGAAACGACGAGGTTGAGACTTATCCACCGTCCAGTCTGACGCCAAGACCAAACTCAACACCCCAACCACCCTCGGTTCTCTTCCCCACGGTTCTAACCCCACCTACTGACATGTTGCACAGAACAAATCACTTCCCTCCGCGTGAAACAGTTCAGGTGTCTGAAAACAGAGCCCAGGCCCCATTCAAAGACTTCTCTGCAATACCCCAACTCGGTCTCCTGCCTCGAGCTGCCTGTGTGACCTTCCGATTCCTGAAGGTCCTTCTCCAACCATGCTAAGGCTGCATTCATCCCAGGGAAGGTGACCGGATGCCCCAGCGCCTTGACGCGGTTCTTCCATTACCAAAACCCAAGACTGCAGCACCTTCTGATCTTCTAAGGCTTCTGAAAGGCTTGATGGAACATGAAAACTGGGCCCCATACAGAAGCAAGAACCCAGCTTGAAGACACTGCAAATCTGGCAACTCTTTATCACAAGAGTGATCATGCAACATTAACAGAGCACCGCGTGAGGGTTTCCGTGGGAAATAAAGAGGTAAGTGAGGTGGATTTTACTTTTAGCCTCTTTAAAACAAATGCATATTTAAAATATATTCCTGCAGGCTTTTTTTTTTCTTAAAGCTTAACAACATTAACCTTTGAAAGGAAGTGAAAAACTCAGATGATAAATGTTTCTTGTCTCCCCAGCCATTCTCTCTGAAGCCCTAACGCGGAAAAATAGCAAATGAGGAGGCTGCTCTTTCCACTGTCGCCTCAATATTAAATATAATCTGTCACTCTCGCCAGCCTTTCGTCACCTTAAAGTACTGATTTGTGCTTGGGAAAATTTACAGCCATTTATTTCAGCAATGCACTGAAGTTCTCGAGAGATTGTTAACACTTAAAACAAACATAAATCTTCCTCTCTCATTTTCAGTGCCTCGTTATTTTTACTCATTAATAACAGGGAGCTGCCGGTTTGCCTGTAATCAGCCCCCAGTGGCACATCCCCTGTGTTCCCACCTTCGCTGGAAGGGAAACCAAAAACAGGCAAAGTTGGACAAAACAGAAGAAACCTAGAAGCTTACCACCGGCACTTGCACGTGGACCCATTCTGGCCCCACATGCTGAAGGAGAGACCTCAGAGCAGGAAAGGGAAGCACCTTCACGGGGCGTAGGCAGGGATGCCACCCAAGTAAGGAGCATCCCCTGTGCTCCCGGCCACCACGGGGCACAGGGTCACACTGGGCCTGCCCACAGGAGCAGTAACAGCGCCATGATCCCAGGCCACAGGGAAGCACATGGTGCCATCGGAAAGCAGGACCCTCACCTGGTTTTGGGAGAAGTTGGTGAATGCTCC
The DNA here is from genome assembly GCA_002007465.1 of Ailurus styani. Taxonomy (NCBI): domain Eukaryota; kingdom Metazoa; phylum Chordata; class Mammalia; order Carnivora; family Ailuridae; genus Ailurus; species Ailurus styani. The sequence goes on from LNAC01000124.1 coordinate 45,292, forward strand.
CTGGGAAAAAGGACTTATGAACAGACACCAAGCCTAGCAATTTTAATAATGTAGAGACGCTGGGTCAGAATCAGACTCTGGGGGCACCTGGGTGGCTCAGTCGGTTAGGCATCTGCTTTCAGCTCAGGTCATGATCTCAGGGTCCTGGGATCAAGCCCCACATGGGGGCGGGGGGCTCCCGGTTCAGTGGGGAGTCTGTTTCTTCCTCTCCCTCTGCCACTCCCTTGTGCTCTTTCTCTCCCTCTCAAATGAATAAAAAAAAAAAAAAAGAACCAGACTCTGTAGGATGAGAACGTGGAGGCTAAGGGGGGACATCCTCAAAGTCAAAGTCCTGATCTTCTCCCAGCACCCCCGCCCTTGCTTCTCAAGTCTCTACCAGCTCCACAATGGCACCTACCCTACTGGCCATGCCCTGAAGGCCCTCAGGGTCAGCGTCACCTCTTCTCCTGTCCTCACCCCAAACATTCAACCCATCAGCAAACCCTGAGACCACAACATGCAGACTGCCCTCGAGGGCCATCACGCCTCCCTGTGCTGGAGTCCAAGTCATCCTCACCCTCCAGACTGGACTCCCTCCTCTGCCCGCTGGTCCTTACGGTCCAACATCAATACCATGTCCGAGGGGTCCTTGAACGTCTAGGTCAGTGAGTTAGTCCTCTGTCAAAGCCTCCTCACAGCTTCCCATTTTGCCTGGAAGAAAGGCCAGATTCCTTCAACACTCTACAGGGTCTGGAGTGATTCCCACCCTCCCTGCACCCACCAGACCTCCCTGACCTCAGTTTCAACTACTTCCTCCCTCCTCACTGCCATCGTGAGGCTCCTTGAACTACCTCCGCTCTTGAACTACCTCCACTCTTGGCACTCAACCATCTTCTCCACGCCTGAACTACCTCAGCTCCTGACACTCAACCATCTTCTCACCTCTTGAACTACCTCAGCTCCTGACACTCAACCATCTTCTCACCTCTTGAACTACCTCAGCTCTTGGCACTCAACCATCTTCTCACCTCTTGAACTACCTCAGCTCTTGACACTCACCATCTTCTCCATCTCAAGCACCTTCTCCTGGGAACTCGTACCCCTTCCAAATCTTTGCCCAAATACTACCTGTACACAGACACCTTCCCCAACCACCCAGTTTACAATTGAGCCCAAGGCCCTGCATTCCTCATCCCCCTTCCCTGCTTTATAAGTTATGACAGATAAGAGAATTCTTTCAGGGGCTCCTGGGTGGCTCAGTTGATTGGGCATTCAACTTTTGGTTTCGGCTCACATTATGATCTTATGGGTGGTGAGACTGAGCCCAGCATTGGGCTCTGCCCTCAATGAGGAGTCTGCTTGGGATTCTCTCTCTCTCTCTACTCCCTATGCCCCTCCCCACACTCATTCACTCTTTCTCTTTCTCTCTCAAATGAATAAATATTTAAAAAAGAGACCATTCTTTCAACATAACCACAACAGATCTAACAGAAAAGTATAAAGAACTATAGCATCCATAAAAAGACACAAAGCCCAATATATGCAAGGACAGGGCTGAAGCTTGAGAACCTGAGGCTGAATGAAAGAAGCCAGAGGCAAGGGCCATGGATTCTCTGATTCCGTGGATAAGAAATGTCCAGAATATGTAAGTCTGTGGAGACAGAAAGCAGATCAGTGTCTGCCTGAGGCAGAGGTGGGGAGGGGGGTGTGATATCTAGACTAGCAGGGTTTTGTGAGGTAATCAAAACACACCAGAACGGTGGGGACGGCTGCACAAACCTGTGGCTATACTAAAAATCACTGAACTGTACACTTGAAATGGGTGAATTTTATGGTATGTGAATTAAATCTCAATAAAGCTGTATCCTAAGAAAAAGCCTATAACATTACCTGGAATTGGTAAATAATCACCTTACCCTGTTTGCTTCAGGTCTTTTTTTTTACTAAGAGAAAGCAGTACTGCACCTGAAGTCTCTTTCATACCCTCTCCCCATTTTAAGTTTTGTTACATTAAACAAACTTATTTTTAAAACTCTTAATTGCAGTTTTAATGCTAAAGCCCTAAACTTGGTCTTCAACCACCCCCCTCCCACCACTACCTGGTTTGAAATTTTCATCCCAATTTTTTTTAAGAGCATCAAGACACCCAAGCAGGGTGGCCACATTTATTTTTTTGTAATTTTATTTTATTTTAATTCAATTAATTAACACATAGTGTATCATAGTTTCAGAGATAGAGTTCAGTGATTCATCTGTTGCATGTAACACCCAGAACAGAACTCATTACGTCACATGCCCTCCTTAATGCCCATGCCCCGGTTGCCCCATCCCGCCACCCCCAACCCCTCCAGCAACCCTCAGTTCATTACCTATAGTTAAGAGTCTCTTGTGGTTTGTCTCCTTCTCTGATTGTCTTATGTTATTTTTCCCTCCCATCCCCTATGATCCTCTGTTTTGTTTCTTAAATTCCACATGAGTAAAATCCTATGATAATTGGATTTCTCTAACTTATTTCAAATAGCATAATACCCTCTCGTTCCATCCACATCATTGCAAATGGTAAGATTTCATTTTTCAAGGGCTGAGTAATATTCCATTGTATCTATATCTATATACCATATCTTCTTTATCCATTCATCTGTGGACGGACATCTGGGCTCTTTCCACAGTTTGACTATTGTGGACATTGCTGCTATAAACATTGGGGTGCAGGTGCCCCTTCAGATCACTGTATCTTTGGCGTAAATACCAAATAGTGCAATTGGTGAGTCATAGGGTAGATCAATTTTTTTAAAGATTTTATTTATTTATTTGACAGAGAGATAGAGAGCAGAAGTAGGCAGAGCAACAGACAAAGGGAGAGGGAGAAGCAGGCTCTCCGCCGAGCAGGGAGCCCGATGTGGGACTCAATCCCAGTGCCCCATCAGCCTCCAAGGCTCTGTGATCTGATGAGTCCTATCACATCTCAGGTGACTAGTGACTGCTTGTGTAGAGCTATCAATCAGGGGGAGAAGGTCGCCCCAGGCCATGCTCGGCCGTTGTTCTCTTCCTTCCCACTCCATGTCAGATCACAGCAGAGCTCCGAGAGCAGCAAGAACAAAAGGCTCTGCTGCCAAGTGGAGCTGGGAGAGCAGCCCCAAATGAGCCCTTCACTAGGAAGCCAGGTGTGAGCCCACTAGATCTTCCTAAGGGATTTCCAGTGGGAAACAGAAGTAGCCGCTCCTTCTCCCTCAATAGTCCCCCCACTCACAGCTCACAGGGTGCCATGATAGGGGCCAGGAGATCAATAATGCAAGTTGGCCCCCAGGAAGCCCCAAACCTTAAATATACATGTTTCTTCTGTATGTCTAAAGAACCCAGAGCTTTCCTGGAAGAATACAAAATGAGGGAAGCTGATAATCCATGAGAAAGAGAAAGCCAAGTTGTGGGGCCCTGGGTTTCCCCTAAAAAACTACAGAAAAGTCAGAGAAAGCCAGGGCCCAGGGCCCTAAGGGTGAGCTCCTCTCCTAATTCATCTTCAGCGTCAGATGGATCCAAGTAACTTGCTGCACCATTCTGTCTGCTAGACCTTGTACAGTACGCCATGGGGATAAGAGAAATGGAGGTGGCGGTGATAAAACCACCAGTCCCTGGTCTCGAATAGCTTGTGACCTGATCAGACCCCAATAAAAATACAAATAACTATGATGCGGGAAAGGATGGGAGCATGAGGAGGGGGTTATGAAATGTAGTGGAAGAGAACAGCTATGGTTCAGACTTCCAGATTTCACAGAGCGGGAAGATATTAAAGAACCTGAAGGAGATGCTCATGGATTAGGACAGGACTCCGCAACTGCAGCCCATGGCCAAATCTGCCCCCCTGCTACCTTTTATAAATAAAGTTTTATTGGAACACAGCCACACTCCTTCATTTGCATACTGCCCCAGGCTGCTTTCACTCTATCGTGCAAGAGTTGAGTAGTTGCAACAGACACCATCTGTCCCACAAGAACTAAAATATTTACTATCAGGATCTTTATAGAAAAAGTTGCATTAGAAGCTTCAATATTCGAAAGACATCTATTCTCTTCAAATTGAACATGAAATCAATAAAATCCCAATCAGATTATATCAGGATTTCATTGTGAACATGGATAAACTGATTATAAAAATGTATTATGGAGGGGCTCCTGGGTTGCTCAGTCAGTAACTGCCTGACTTCAGCTCAGGTCATGATCTCAGGGTCCTGGGATCGAACCCCTGTCAGGCTCCATGCTCAGTGGGGAGTCTGCTTCTCCTTCTCCCTCTGTTCCTCCCCCTGCTCATGTGGGCTCTCTCTCAATCTCTCAAATAAATAAATAAAACTTTGTTTTAAATTTTACTTTTTCAGTGATCCGAGATTCATTGTTTATGCACCACACCCAATGCTCCACGTGATACATGCCCTCCTTAATACCCACCACCAGGCTCATCCATTCCCCCACCCCCCTCCCTTCCATAACCCTCAGTTTGTTTCTCAGAGATAAATAAAACTTTTTAAAAATACACTGTGGAAATGCAAAGGGCCAAGAACAACCAAGGTCATCTAACTTTGAGGATTTTTTTTCCAATATCATCCTTGGATAACAAAGACCCCAAAGGGCGCCTGGGTGGCTCAGTGGGTTAAAGCCTCTGCTTTCGGCTCAGGTCATGATCTCAGGGTCCTGGGATCGAGGCCTACATCGGGCTTTCTGCTCCACGGGGAGCCTGCTTCCTCCTCTCTCTCTCTCTGCCTGCCTCTCTGTCTACTTGTAATCTCTCTCTCTCTGTGTGTCAAATAAATAAATAAAATCTTAAAAAAAAAAAAGACCCCAAAGAATAACTGAGATGGTATACATAGAGAGCATGAGTCTGTGCACAGCAAGCATGAAGGAAAGCTACCTTTCACCATCCCAGAGGCACTATTCACATTTCTCTGAGCTGTACATCTGACCTGTTCACCTGGCTAGCCTGTAAAGCTCACTAGTTAAGATTCCAAGCAAAGCTGGAGGACCTCAGACTCCTATACAGCAGGACTCATAAGCCACAGTAGTTAAGACAGTGTGGTGTGTCAACAAAGATAGACAAATGGGTCAACAGAACATGGAGTGTATAAAATAGGCCACACATATGGACGCTTGATTCAGGAAAGAGAGCACTGAAAAACACAGAGAAAGGATAGTCTTTTCAGTAAATAGTGCTGAATCAATAGGATATTCATATCATAAAAGAAGAATCTTGATCCCTAAACTCCCACTATACACAAAAATCAATTTCAGGTATATTTTAGATCCAAATATAAAAACCACATAGTAGGCAAAGATTTCTTAAACAGTATGTAAAAAGCACTATCCACCAAGGAATAGAATACTGTGGATTATATTAAAATTAGAAATGTCTAGTGGAAAAAAGACGGTCTCTTCCATAAATGGTGCTGGGAAAATTGGACAGCTATGTGTAGAAGAATGAAACTCAACCATTGTCACACAAAGATGAACTCAAAATGGATGAAAGACCTCAACATGAGGCAGGAATCTATCAAAATCCTAGATGAGAACATAGGCAGTAACCTCTTCAACATCGGCCCCAGCAACTTCTTTCAAGACACGTCTCCAAAGGCAGAGGAAACAAAAGTGAAAATGAACTTTTGGGACTTCATCAAGATAAAAATCTTCTGCACAGCAAAGTAAACAGTCAACAAAACAAAGAGACAACCCACAGGATAGGAGAAGATATTCGCAAATGACACTAAAGACAAAGGGCTGATATCCAAGATCTAGAAAGAACTTCTCAAACTCAATGCCCAAAGAAACAGATAATCATGTCAAAAAATGGGCAGAAGACATGAACAGACACTTCTCCAAAGAAGACATACAAATGGTCAACAGACATATGAAGAAATGTTCATCTTCACTAGCCATCAGGGAAACAGAAATCAAAACCACATTGAGACACCACCTTATACCAGTTAGAATGGCCAAAATCAACAGGACAGGAAGCAAGTGTTGGAGAGGATGTGGAGAAAGGGGAACCTTCTTTCACTGTTGGTGGGAATGCAAGTTGGTGCAGCTACTTTGGAAAACAGTGTGGAGGGCGCCTGGGTGGCTCAGTGGGTTAATGCCCCTGCCTTCGGCTCAGGTCATGATCTCAGGGTCCTGGGATCGAGGCCTGCATCGGGCTCTCTGCTCTGCAGGGAGCCTGCTTCCTCCTCTCTCTCTGCCTGCCTCTCTGCCTACTTGTAATCTCTCTCTCTGTATCAAATAAATAAATAAAATCTTTAAAAAAAAAAAGAAAAAGAAAACAGTGTGGAGATTCCTTAAAAAATTAAAAATAGAGCTACCCTATGACCCTGCAATTGTACTACTGGGTATTTACAGATACAGATATAGTGCAAAGAAGGGCCACATGTACCCCAGTGTTCATAGCAACAATGGCCACAATTGCCAAACTGTGGGAAGAGCTGAGATGCCCTTCAACAGACGAATGGATAAAGAAGATGTGGTCCATATATACAATGGAATATTATGCAGCCATCAGAAAGGATGAATACCCAACTTTTGTATCAGCGTGGATGGGTCTGGAGGAGATTATGCTGAGGGAAATAAGCAGACAAAGTCAATTATCATATGGTTTCACTTACTTGTGGAACATAAGGGATAAAATGGAGGACATTAAGAGAAGGAAAGAAAAAGTGAATTGGGGTAAATCGGATGGGGGAGACAAAAGATGAGAGACTGTGGATTCTGAAAAACAAACTGAGGGTTATGGAGGGGAGGGGGGATGGGTGAGGCTGGTGGTGGGTATTAAGGGCAACCCCAGAATGGACATATTAAATGTGTGTGTGTGTGATATGGTCACAGAGCAGAGTACTATACACCAATAAAAAGAACCAAGGATAGCTACACTTGATACCATGGACAAGTCCCACAATAGGTTGAGACAAAGAAGCCAGAAGGAAAGGAAAGCATATAACTCCATTCATAGGAAGTTCAAAAACAGACAAAACTACACTACCATGTAAGAGGTCAGGACGGAGGTCACCCTTGGGAGAAGGGGGGGAGGAGGGACTGAAAGAAGGCACCAGGAGAGTCTCCGGGTATAGGTAACACCACACCCTCCTGAGCCGAGCGGTGGTCACACAGCTGAGTTCCCTCCATGATAATTCATGGAGCCATGCTACACTTCAGATGCACGTGAGTATTTCTGTACATGTTTTACTTCAATTTTCACTTCAATTTTATTGTCCGCTGTGTAGGCAAAGGTTGCTAATTGTTTACTTTGCTAAGAAATCTCAATTTTACTCCACAAATGAAAGAACATTTGAATACCAAAAAGCTCTTGAAGAAAAATGTCAGAGGAAAGGAGTCCATTGAGTAAATTTATCTTTATGAAAGCACTTAAAATGAGGCTTTAAATGCCATCTATATGCCTACAGCTCCCCAATTTTCATCTCCAGTCCAGTCCTGGCTCCCAGTCTTGGCTTGCATCCCAACTGCATTCCCACCACCTCCACGTGAGGGACGTCTCAACCCCAACATGTTCAAACCCGACCTGATGCCCCAGATCCGCTTTCACCATCCAGGTTGAGGGGAACTTCTCCCTCCAAGGGTTCCGACCCAAAACCCTAGAGTAACACCTGACTCCTCTCATCACCTGCTCGCAATCTGTCAGAAATTTCTAGGAACTTTACCTTCCAAATGCACCCAGAGTCCAGCCATTCCTCACCACTCCCTCTGCCACCATACTGGCTGACATGCATATGTTACATGTGTGTGTGTGTGTGTGTGTACATGTAAGCACACACACGCACCAGAGGGATTCTTTTGTTTTTTAGGGTTTTTTTAATGGACAGGGAGGGGCAGAGGGAGAGGGACAGAGATAGTCTCAAGCAGACTCCTGTGCTCAGCATGGAGCCCAACTTGGGGCTCGATGTACAACCCTGAGATCATGACCTGAGCCAAAGTCAGGAGTCGGACACTCAAATGACTGAGCCAGCCAGGCACCCCTGAGGTGACTCTTTAAACAGTGGAACTCAAGACCAGGTCACTCTTCTGCTCAAAAGCCCAAGTCCTGCCCGGTGGTCGAGGAGTCCTTATCTTCACGCTCATCTCCCAGGACGCCGCCTGCCGCCCCTCCAACACACCAGGAGCCTCTACCCCTTGGGCCTTTGCACTAGCTATTGCTTCTGCCCGAAAAGCTCTTCCCAGCACACCACACAGCACACTCCCCAGTCTGTTGCATGACTTTGCTCAGATGTCACGTTCCCAACCAGGCCTCCTCTGACACATTATTTGGCAGAGCAACTTGCCCTCCACCTCCTCCCCTGAACTCCCGGTCTGCTTCCATTTTCTACTTTTCCTTCTGTCCACAGGATCACCTTCTAGCCTACTACCTAATTTACTTATTTTGTGTATTTCTGATCTCTAGTTCCCCTACTAAAATACAAACTCCAGGAAAGAGGTCATGGTGTATTAGTGTTCATTTGCATTTTCCAAGCAGCTACAAGAGCGTCTGTAACATAGTAAGTGCTCCATAAATATCTGTTCAGCAGCTGTACTTGCGATGGTTAGCCTTGGGTTTCTCTCCTTGTGGCAGCTGGACCCTGGAAACCACTCAGAAGTTCCACTTCATTTGTGGCTCCTGGAAAGAGCACAGAGATGCTGGAAGATGATCATTAGCTATTTGATATGCACGGAGTGCAACCTCTGTGCCACACACTGTTCCAGGTACTAGGGATTCAGCAGTGGACAAGACCAGAAAAGGCTCTTCCTCACCGGCTCACTTTCTGGTGGCAGGAAAGAGAGAAACAACATCAACGATGTCAGGGAGAGGAGAATGGAGCTACACAGACAGAGTAGAGCATAATTCGATGGAGAGGGAGCCAGGTTAGCTGGCTGGTCAGGCAAGGCTGCTCTGACGTCCAAGTGAAAGAAGGAGCTGGATGCGCAGTGATGGGAGGAGAGACACAGAGAACATTCTAGAAGTGACAGAAACCTATGGAAGATTTTAGAAAACTCTCCACTGATAACAGACTGAAAGTGGGCAAGTGTGGAAGCAAGGAGACGGAGGAGCTATTACAGGATAGGTAGGCGAGGCGGTGGAAGAAAGTCACAAGCAATTAGCAGCTACTTTAAGTGAACTGTATGCATATTTCACATGTGCATGTGGGAACGGACGGACACACACACACACTCACTCACTCACTCACTCACTCACTCACTCACTCACTCTTCAAGGGAACTAGAAGCCTGGCTAATCTTGGTAGAGAATTCTTCTCACTGAATCAAATAAAAACCAAAACTGGTTTCTCCTGGCTCAAAATCCTTCTATGGCTACCTCCTCCTCCCAATCTCCTCCAGTGTTGTGCAAAGCCATACCTATGCTAACCGCACCTCTCTCTCTCCTCTTCCTACACCTCAGCATGTTGGCCCCTTGCTGCTCCCCCAGCCTGCCATGTTTCCTTCAGCCTCAAGACTCTTGCACGCTCCATCGTTGTAATTTCCCATATATCTGTGTGGTCTGATTAAGGTAGGTCCCCTCTACTATTGTGTTAACACAACAAGACACAAACCCTATATTCTGTTGGCTCCCCTAGGTAGCACCTGGCATACAGAAGGGCTGAATGGGTGGAAAAAGTCAGTGTTATTTAGAACAGTCTTTGACTACCCACTACCTGCACTAAGCAGTGTGGTAAGATACAGCCCCACTCTCCCAGCACTTTGCGTCCCCATAATGATGAAAGTTTGAAGACTCATGAGACATTCAGAAAATACCAGAACATAATCAAAGCTGACACCTGATGCCTGGCAGCCCTTCTTCCTTCAGGAAAACATCACCCTGGAGAGACTACGCCTTGTCCACCATGTGCAGTTCTGGGGAGCTCTCCATCCTGGGGTCCTACCCTTCCCATCAGAAGAGGTGAGCTCTTGACCGAAGCTGAGCCAAGAACCTCGCTCATGGAAACCCACATCTGAACTGCAGGCTTCAAAGAATCAAAAGCAGCAGGCGTTGATCCCCCCACTGGGAAAGCCTCAGAGACCCTGCCGTTTGGGTCTTGTTCCCGAGGTCCCCTTCCCTGAGTGCTGTGCTGCTGCCAGGCTTTTTCAAAGCCTGGCTCTTCACCTCCCCTTTGATTCTCTGAAATTTCTTCTGCATTTCTCTTTCCATCCAGAATTAGTTTGTACTGTTAACAACAAATCCTCATCAAAGCAATGAGGAAGCACTGACGTGTGGCAGAGGCCCCATGTAGAAGGTATTCAGAGAAAAGGAAGGCCCAACAAGGTGGGGCTGAGCCCAGACTCTGGCCTTTCTCCTCCAGTATAATAAAGAGCACATCAGGACACTGACCTCCCTCCCCTGGTCCTCTCCTCCCTTCCTCTGTAACAGCCACCAGATCAGAGGAGGTCCAACCAGGGTAGATATGGGACAAGAAGAGGGAAGGCAAGCTCGGTGTGCACAGCATCAGCCCCAGGGGCTCAACAGGGCAGGAGGAGGGAATCAAGAGACACCTGCGTTCCACCAGAGGCCACAGAGGACACTCACAGGGCTTACACTTTTTTTTTTTGCCTTTCTGGGTCCCTTCTTTGATAAAAATATTAAAAATTATAGTTTATGACTGTTGGTATTTGAAGACAAATATATTAATATTTTAATATACAATATTATACATAAAAACATTTTGCTGGCCTTAAGTACATTTTTTTTCCTTCAGACTTTAAAAAGAAATTGAGACAATTTTCTAAGCCCTCAAAAGTACAGCAGACCCCGGGTTCTGTACCATTCACTGTCCTCCTAAGGCATTGCTAAGGTTCGTCTGGTTCTACCACAGGGAAAAATCCAAGCCAAGACAGAGGGCTATGTACACATGGACAGATGTGTGTGTTTATGTATTTACACACACATGCATACACACACATTTGTGCATATGTATATAATCACACATACACGTGTACACAGAGTTGTATTTTCTATTCATGTGTCACAAGTGTCCACAAAATTGGCAGCTTAAGCAACACCCTTTCATTACCTCCCAGTTCTGGGAGTCCGAGGATGGGGACAGCACAGTGACGCCCTCTGCTCAGGACTCCCAACGCTGCACTCAGGACATGAGCCTGGCTGTGTTCTCATCTGAAGGTTCTGAGGAAGAATCTGCTTCCAAGTGCATTCAGGTGGTTGGCAGGACCTACCTCCTTGTGGCTGTATGACCGAGGTCCCCACTTTCTTGCCACCTGCCACCCACGGCTCACTCTCTGCTCTCTGGGCTGCCTTCTAGTCCTCACGTGTCTGTCATTAACATGGTTGGTTGGGTTTTCAAGGTTAGCAGGAGAATCTCTCCCAAGTCCACTAAGACAGGGTTATATAACATCCCGTGATCCCAGGAGAGACAAGAGCTAATCAAGAGAGTGACACCCCATCATACAGTCAGGAGGTGGGAACCTCGGGGGGTCACCTCGGAATTCTGCCTACCACGGGATCTTCAGCAAACAGCAGCAGCTGCGTTGCCTTGCTCTATACCAGGCACTGTTCTGGGGAATTCATACAAGTTCCAACACTTTTGAGGAGGATGGTAATATACTCCCACGTTCTAGTTGAGGAAATTGACACTCAGGAGGGCTGGGGAGCTTGCACGACTCACCATCCAGAGGGACATCCCTGTGATTACTGGAGGGCAGCGGGGAGACTTCCAAGCATGAATAGTTAGTTCCCTTGTTATTTTTGGTGTCCTTGTACTTTTTTAATATTACCAGATTGGTGCCTCTGCCCCCAGGAGCACGTGGCAAACAAGCGGGTCTTGAAATTCAGCCAGTATACCCTTGGTTGTTACAAACCCTAGTGCACTGGTTCCCAAGCTTTAGTGGACAGCTGACTCACCAGGAGGACTTGGCCCTCCCCCAGAGTTTCTGATTCAACAGGCCTGAGCTGGGCCCAAGAATGTGCATTTCTAACAAGGTCCTCAGTGATGCAGATCTGGGACTGACTTTGGAAACCACCTCACTGGAATAATGATTTTCAAACCTCCTGAAGCAGGGGCTCCTCAGGGTTCTTATTGAATGAATTAAACAGGGCAGCAGTGAGACCCCTTAATCAGAACCTCCTGGGCAGAGCTGTGAGTCCACATTTTCAACAACCTTCCCCAGTGAGTATGTAAAACGGACATTAGGAAACCACTCTGAAAAGGATCATCGCCTCCGAGATTTCTTGCTTAGCCAAAGTAGGCTGAAACTGGTGACGTTTAGGAAGTCCTAGCCAAGAGGAGGAATGGGAGCACAGCCGTGAACAGCAGTGGCTCTCACCTCCCTGGAAGCCAACAGAACACCAGCCGAACCAACGAGTCTATGAGACCCACCGCGTCCCACCCAGAATACTCCTTCGGGCTCTACGACTGACAGCCTCTCCCGGTTCACTTGCTCAGATCTTCCCGTCATTTCCAATGTTTGTCTACATGGCAGGCAAGGAGTAGACATTCTGCCTCTTCTGTGCATCCTACAACCCCTTCTCATAGGTCTCCCATTAACATTGAGGGAGGTTCCATGACCCCTACCTCTGCCCCCCATCATCAGCAGGAAGGTAAGGGAGGGCTCCAAAGCCATCTGAGGCCAATTCTTCCCAGGGGTCTCTTTGGACACAGCTCCTGGGCCCAGCCCATGTTCTCCCCAGTTTCTGTGGGATGCCCAGCCAGTAGGTAAATCTTGGGTGGAATGATAGAATTTGCATTGGACAGGACTTCATTGTGACAGATATGGAAACTCAGTCAACCCTTCATCAATTTTACCATCTGACCTTTCTTTTCATTGCAAGTCTTCACTTCCCTTTTGATAAGAGGCTGTCCTGGGAGTCTTAACACTAGCTTCCCCCGACCTCCCAGGGTCAGCCCAGCCCCTCTGGGCTGGGCCCAGGATCTGTGACCGAAGAGACCCCTGGGAAGCTGAGGAGGGTGTTAACACCGGGCGGGTAGTAAATGGCACCTATTCTGCCAAGTGGCAAACGGCTTCTTGTGGCCTCTTATCTAAAGTGTGCACTCACCCCACAGACTGGATAAAATGCCAACTCCGCAGCTGCCAAAATGGCCCCAATAAACTGGAGTTTCTTTTTTTTTTTTAATATTTTATTCATTTGAGATGGAGAGAGAGAGAAAGAACAAAAGAGCAAGAGCAGAAGAACAGGGAGAGGGAGACGCAGACTCCCTGCTGAGCAGGGAGCCCGACATGGGGCTCGATCCCAGGACGCTGCAATCACCAACTGAGCTGCAGGCAGACGCCCAACCGACTGAGCCACCAGGCACCCCAAAATCAGAGTTTCAATGAGGACCTACAACAGGCTCCTGGGGACAGGGACAAAAGAGTAGAATTCGCTCGTGACCCGAGTGAAGGGAAGTTCTAGTTGCTCCCCCCAAGAATAGGACCTTATCTGTGTGAGGGATGTGGGGGCTGCACGGGGAGAAGCCCGGGACTCCAGAAGCTCTGGTCAGATGCTGCCCGTGGCTCAGCGACAGCCAGTCCTGGGTCCTCCAGCCCTTGCATGCACGTGCATCCAATCCTCACGGTTCCAACCTTACAGAAACGCTATCACCATTTTATGGAAAAGCCTGTGGCTCAGGGAGATTTAAAACAATGGGGAGAAAAATTACCCATCTAAGTCACACAATCAACAAAGAGCAGAGCACAGCTTGAACTCGAATCTGACACCAAATGCTTGGCTTTAATTTCTGTCTTCTTGTGGAATCACCTAGAAGGGACTTCTGTGGGTCCAAACCCAACACTGACCTGCAGACAACCTTCTTCACTAGTCACTTCTTCCCCTTTAGCAAAGCAACGTCATGCTTTATACAGTTTGGGATTTGAGGACACAGCCTGATACTCAAAACGTTTCTGCCTGGGCCTCCAAGTGGTGGATGTCATGGGATGGATTTTAAAATGCGATTTCCAAAATGGGAGAATTATTACAGTCCTTGAGAGAAGTGGTGTTCTCTTTGGTATCCGAAAGCAGCACTCCGAAAACTGTGGCCATGAAGGATTACAGTCTCCTCCCCTACAGACCTCCTGTCATCATGGAAGAGCCCCAGATGCCTACGGGGAGTTAGTGTGCATTTCAAGTAGCCAAATGTCCACATCAGCCTCCCACCTCACAGGGGTGAGGCTGATGAGCCCTACCGGGGTTCAAATGAGGGCACCTCAACATTTGAGATGAATTCCATCAAGTCAATCCAGAAACCAGGGGCCTCCCTTAGACATTTCCACCCCCACCATTTCCACCCCCCTATTCTCACAGGTTTTAGCTCAGGCTGAATATTTCAGGAAGGATGGCAGAAGTATTCCCCTCCCCTCATAAATGCTTCATTAGTCCCACTACATTTTCAAACTAGGCTTTAATCATAAGAAGCCAAGAAAGGCATTTTATCCTGAATAAGCCCAAGTACGGAATATCGATTTGTTGTCCTCTGAAGAAAATGTGGGGGGAGGAAGAGGCAGGCAATAAAGCAGGGAGCAAGGAGAACCCTGAGTGAGACAGGACCGATCCAGGCAGGTTCTCCCATCTTTACAACCTCCCCATCCTCCACGCCAAGCCTCCGCTCGCCCCCTCACCACCTGGAAAGAGAGATCTATACCTCGCCTCCTTATCTTCCTGCCCCTGAAGGAAGCACACAGCCTTTTGTGGGTTGACGGCTATTTTAATTTCCAGACATCCTAGGAGGGAGAGAGACCTGAATAAAGAGCCTTAACTGAAACCACTAGAATGCTGTCCAGCCTGTCGTCTCTCCGACAGACACAATACTTTGTCATTGAAGAAGGAACAGCACAGTTCAATGGTGTGTCAACCAATCCCCAACTTGAGGTGGATATTTGGATTCTCAGTCACCTTGTGTGTGCATTCAAAACTTTTCCACCACACTCCACCCAAGAGCCCGTTTCTTCTGTGGAGACATCTCAGGGGACCAGACAGTGCCTCCCCACTCTGCTAAATTGGTAGGTGCCATCCGTCTACAGGTCCTAAGAACTGGGAGAGGCACAAACTCACTTTGCAAAAGAAGGCAGCCTGAGCAGTGGCTTCGTCCCTTCTCTTTCTGGTTAAAAAGCACACGTTTGCTTTATGTTCTCCTCCAGCTCAGGCAAGTCCTTAGCCGCTCTGGCGTTATGCTGTCTGGAGTGAGCGTCAATCCCATAACCACGGATTTCTGCACACACAAATTCTGCAACTCGGCATCCCAGCTCGGAGCCCGTTCCACTGCTCAAGAGGTTTATGAGGCTTGAAAGTGAAGTGCAGGCCCCACAATTCTTCAGTAGACCGAGGGGCGAGATCATCGCAAAGGGTTCTCATGCTGTGCTGGGCTCATTTATCAGATATCAACCAAGAAAAGCAGCAAAGGCTCTGCTGGCTGCCTTCTGGCCTCAACACAGCTCCGAGGTTCTAATCCCAAGGGCCAGGGGCCACAAAGGAACTTCTGTTTAAATCAGGGACAACTAGGGTGGTACCACCTGACAAACTGGATTTTTAACGAACACTCAATGCTCAGGGGAATGAGCAATTCCAGCTAGAGCGTTCTTAGCCACGGTGTCATCAGGCCAGAGAGCTGAACTGGGGCCCACAGCACTCGGCTTTGTGCAAGAAAGCATGTACTCCTTTGACACCCTCCGACTTTCTCATGACCTTTCTCTCTGCCCTCAAAGGCAAATGGTGGGTCCTTCATGCTAGAGAAGGCAAGAGGGTCTGTCTAGGCCACAAGACAACACGCTGATCAGGCCTGTGATTCACGGGCAGGCCAGCCTTCTGAACTACCCACATTACAGGCTCCCCGACGGAACTAAAAATAAACTCTGTCTTCACATAAAACAAAGTCTTAGAATTCTGTTTCAAGCAGAAAAATCGACCAGCTGCTAAAATGTGGCTGGGGCTGTCTTTAATCCGAATTATTCAATTTCTGCAGGCCAGCTGAGAACAAAGGCTCTCTGCCTGCTCTTCTTTACTTCTCTTACTGCTAATGCATACTATTTCTGTATGAGCATCACCTTCCTCAGGTCCCAGGGATTCTCTTCAAGAATTTAGTTGAGGATGAGCTTATTCTCTTCTTCTCTGTGAACTACACAATCTTAAATCTTCCCCAACTTGGGCATGAGACTCACCATCGAAGTAAAAAAAGTTACAGTTGGAGACATTAATCCCAACTCCCTTCAGAAGACCGAGCTTTCACCAGACTAATTTGGCCTCATGCCTCCCAGAAAATGATTTGAAATTGGGTGAGGATATGACTGGGCCTGGAGCCCTGGGCTGGGGTCTTCTCTTCCAATCCTACTGGTTTAACACTAACTTTAGATCCTAGACCACATCCTGCCAAGCTCCTGGCACAGCTCTTTGGGGGAGGGGGGGTTTACCAGGGGTCACTCGATCTCAGTGTGAAGAGACATTGCCAGTTGATCCTAATACTGGTAGGAGAGACACAAAGCACATTTCCAGCCTTCCGCAGAACTTTGGACCGGAGGGAGGTGCCCTGTGGTTCTAGAAAGTTCCACTTCATGGTGGAGATGACCTCGCCAGGGAAAAGAAGGGGGAATTCCAGGTGTAAAAATACTTTCCATCAAGGTTTCAGCCTTGATGTCCCTAACTGAGGATAGGGACACTACTTCAAGAGAGAGAGGAACAAAAACCACCCATGTAGGATATTTCTTCCCTCTGAGTTGATGGAGCCCGGAAGCCACCATTGACTACTCCATATTATTACCTAAGGGCACAGGTTGTTTCACTTTGCAGTGGCCTTCACACAGCTGATGAGTTTCAGTTTCCAAAGAGTCACAAAAAGTGCAACATAATTTCTCAGTTAGCTTGTCTATCCCCGGGAATGAAAATTTGCACCAAGAAAATCTTCAGGAATGCATTCTGTCTCTCCTATGATTGGGACCAATGGCTTCAGAGGAGTCCTACTCTACAGAACGGTCAGTTCTGGTCCTGCCCCTGCTCTGGCTTTGGTGATGCCCAACTGTGGCACAGACTGAGTTCCCGAGATACTCCGGGGAAAACACCTGCCCCGGTGCCTATGAGGAACAGACTCAAGGTCTATTACTGGCTGTCAGAACAGAAGACGCTATATGGGTCAAGGAGGAGAAGAAACTGAGATCAGTTACACACATATGAAAGCCAAGAGGCAAAGTCAGGAATGGACCAAAGCAACCAAAATCGAGAAAGAGGTGAGCCAGGGGAGCTAGGGCCTGTCCAACCATTCCAGACCGCAGTGTCCTGTTGGCATGAGATAAGGCCAGCCTTCTTCCCCACAGGGCTCTAGCAGGGTCCCTCCCCGGCACAAGTCAACACCTACACCTCACATCTTCAAGCTCTGGCCCTCCGAGGAGCAGCCCACCATGTGGGTTGCACATTTCTCACTCCACCCTTGAGATTCTTTGGTGTATTTCTCCTCCTGGGAATGTGGTAAAATATGGGGGAAAAAATGCCATCCAACATTTGGAAACACACAGGCATCCTTATAAATACAAAGCTGAGCTCTCAGAGGTAGGGAAATCTGTGAGAGGTATGGCCCCTCCAAAAGATCTCTAGAATTTGTAAATGTTACATTGTTTGGAAAAAGGGTCTCTACAGACATGATGATGTTATGGCCCTTGAGATAAGAGATCATTCTTGATTATCCAAGTGGTTCTTAAATGCAATCACAAGTGTCCTTAGAAGAGAGGGACAGAGGGAGGTCACACACACAGAGAAGGAGCAATGTAACCACGGGGCAGTTAATGGAGGGATGTGACCCCAGGGAAGGAATGCCAATAGCCACGGGAGCGAGAAGGGGCAAGGAACACATTCTCCCCCAGAGGCTGCAGGGGGTGCAGCCTGAGACACCTCAATTTTAGACCAGTGACACTGATTTCAGACTTCTGGCCTCCAAAACAGTGAGAAAACAAATATGTGTTGTTTTCAACCAAGTTTACAGTAATTTGTTACAGCAGCCAAGGGAAACTAATATACCCACAAAACGAACTAACAAAGAAATACAAAATTAAAAACAAGAGTGATAGCACACACTAACACCCAGGTTGCTCAGAGGCACTTGCTGGTCTCATAAAATGGGTGCTGGAGTTTTACTGGCACATGGGGCAGGTAACAAGGTCTTAGGTTATGCAGGGTAGAGGAGTCAGAACTACACTTCACACACGCACAAATGCATGCACACACAGGCACACATGCACAGGTGTGCACACACTCATTCATGGGCACGCACACACACGCTCCAGCTGCCCGAGAGAGCTTTGCCATCAGAAAAAGAGGAGAGTAGGATAAGGTTCGTGCACACAAGCAAAAAGTAGTAGGGTCTGAGTTCTGGATTGAGCAGGGCAAGAGGCCAATCTTCCTTAGTAGCTTGGTACCCCAAGCTTACCCTCAAATGGGTTTGGGTTCAAGTATATACTGCCTGGAGCTTGAGGAAATCCCCAGCGTGGAAATTCACACTGCCCACGGTAATGGCATCACACAATAAAACCCCAAACGTGAGCTCAAAATCCAAACTTACAAAGCACATAGGGTAATAAGCTATCCTGGACAGGAGTCAACAAAAAAACAGAACTGGATCCAGAATTGCCAGAAATGGATAATAAAATGCCTTTCTCAGATAAATGTGATTCTTGATGATTAAGCATCTTAAATAGAAGATCAAGATCAAGAGCAGGAGAGAGAGATTACTTTAAAAAAGAAAAAGATTCCAAAATGACTCAGATAGAATTTCTAGAGGTTTAAAAAATTTTAAAGATATTAAATGAAAAACCTGTTCTCCTGAGTTAAGCCAAAGATCAGACACAGCCAGAAAGAAAATTAATAAACCAGGAGGTAGTGTTTAAAGTCATTGTCCAGTATGCAGCAGAAAGACAAAGATGTAGACTATGAAACAAAATTCAGACTGAGAAGTCCAAGGCAGGTCACAGGGGGATTTCTAAAGGAGGCAACAGGATCAGTGGGAGAGAGTCAGGATTCAGAGAAATTAATTGGCTTAACATTTTCCAGAACTGAGACACCAATCCTCAGACCTGAGAAGCTCAAAGCCCAAACAGGACACATGGCATCAGATCCGCTCCTAGACACACTACAGTGAAACGACAAAGCTTCCAAGATAAAGATTTTAAAAGCAAATCCACAAAAAGGCAGATCGCCTCCAGAGAAATGACTTTAAGAGAAACAGAAGCTGACAGCAACAATAGAAGACAGAAATATCCTACCCAAATACCGAGAGAAAAAGAAGCCGACCTAGAAACCTCTATCCTGCAGATCTTATTCTGGCCAAACACTGGCCAAAAAAACCTAAAAATTATGGAGACCCTTCTATGGAGTCCTTTCTGTGGCTGGTCCCAGTCTCCCCTGCAGACTGGTCCCAACCATTTATGAACATCTCAGCTGTCACTGGCCTGGTCTCTAGAATCCAACTCTCGATACCCTGGCTCTCTGCCTTCAGTAGTCACTGCGCAACTGGCCATGGGGTGTCGCCGCAGGAAGCACGAGGGTTCTTTTCCCAGTTCCTTTTTCACCTGTCTCAGCGCTGTGGACTTCCTCCAGGCTGATGAAGGTGTGTGCTGGCTTCCAACATCTCAGGCACCTCCCAGCTCTGCCTCCCATCTCCCTGTCCTCCGCTCTTCTGGCCAAACCAAAGTCTAGTCCCTCCACCCAACCCTCTGGACAACTGCTTCAGGCAGAGTGCTGATCAGGCGGTGGACCCTGCCTTGGCCCCATGTAGACCTCGTTGTTTTCCCATAGCTTTCTTTCTGGATCTCCCACAGCCCCAAGAGGTAGTCCGCTTGTTTCTTCTCAACACTTCCTACCATCCTGTCACCCTGGTGCTCCTGCCCGCAGCTGCAGTCACCCAAGAGATGCAGAGGGACCTACCACATAAATGCCTTCTTCAATTTACTTCTCACCTAGGAATCAAGGCCAATACTCGGGCCTTTTCAAGTATCCAGGAGCACCTGTCTCTCAGACCAGTTCACGATCCCTGTAAATCCCTCCCAAGAACTGGCTTTCTCCCTGAGTGACACGGCCCCTCCAGTTCGCTGTATGGAGAGGGATGGAAACCACCTCCCTGCTTTTGCCTTTCCCTCGTCCCCAAACCAGTCCTCTCTTCAAGTGTCCTGACTGGTCTCCACTCTAGGTAACTGCTAATGACTTTGAGAAGATCACAGAGGAGATTTTGAGTTTCAAGAAGTCCTAAGATGCAAGGGGAGCCCGCCTGAGCACCTGGTTACCCTCCTGCTGTGCCTTCCTCCTTAGACGGAAGCCAGCTGGCCTGACATTCGCTCTCGTGTCTGAGGCTGGAGCTCCCACCTAGCAACAGTGACCCCAGGCCCTGTAGGTTAAAACAAAGGCAAACACAGGCACTAGAGAGGATGGCTGACATCGAGGACCAAGGGAAGCACATTTATCTTTCCAGAAAAAGTCCAGACTACATCTGCTTCATCTAGCTTATGCCTTAGGAGAGATGAGATCGGAATTGGTCAAAGGAGCTGATGTCCAAAAGAAAGGCATTGTGTGAGGCTGTAACAGACCAGAAAGGTTTATTCGTCAAGGTCTAAATGTCGCCACCACAAAAGGTGGGGGTGGGGATGACGACATGGGAATCCTACCTCACATTTCCACATCCTCCACTCATACCCTACTCCAAACATCACATCGTCAGTGTTCAGTCCTCAAAGAGCCCTCTGCACTCTAGGGTGTGGAAACCCTCCCTCCCGCTTCTTTCTGGCCTCGTGATGTCCTCTGTGGGCAGAGTTTTGCTCACGTGCCAGCCACTTCAGAGGGGCACCATCACGAAGGACTGTGCTTTCCCTTCAGGTTTTTTAAACCTACAACCGTTCCATTTCATATGGGATGAGGTCGAGGGAAACCTGTCTGCATGAGAGCTTTGCCCTTGGTTTAAATGGTCATCTGGCAGAGGGTTTGGAAATGATGAAGAGAATCAGCTCATGTGTTTTTCGTCCACCTAGGGCCTTGGGAGAACAGCCCCCGTGAAGTTAATCAAGTAAACTTGTCCAAGAATGAGAGTCTAAAGGCCGACTATACCTTGGGCGAGAATAAGTACCTACACGTCTCACTCCTTGGTGGGCTCTTGGTACGACCTAAGCCAGCTTCCAGCAGGAATCCCACCAGTCACTTAGTCTTAGCACTTTCTAAAGAGAGAACCAAGGGTGAAGTGGGGTCTCTCACCTGTTCTCCCACAGAATGGCCATTTTCCTTCTTGCTCAGCAATACCCACTACCTCATGAAATCGAAGCTGCCCCTCTTGCCCTTCAGTGCTGCCATCAAGAGCAGAGAGCCAGCTCTGTTTCTGACCAGCCAGGGCTTCTTGGGGACGGCGCACTAATGGTCTGGCTCAGACCTCCCATTTCATGGCGGCACCCACCTGCCCATTCTGGAACGGTAATAGCCTTGAGTCAAAAAATGGAATGCCCTGGTGCCTCAGGATTACATTCCTTCTATTTGTTCCCATTCCCCATCTGTGGCCAAGTCCTCTCTGTGACTAAGATGAGGGGGAAAACACCAACCACTCAAGTAAAGCACACTTACTGCAATGCCCAATGGTAGGATATCTCACAAACAAGTGCTCTGAGGGGCGCCTGGGTGGCTCAGTGGGTTAAAGCCTCTGCCTTCAGCTCAGGTCATGATCTCAGGGTCCTGGGATCGAGCCCTGCATCGGGCTCTCTGCTCAGCGGGGAGCCTGGTTCCTCCTCTTTCTCTGCCTGCCTCTCTGCCTACTTGTGATCGCTCTGTGTCAAATACATAAATAAATAAAATCTTAAAAAAACAAAAAAAGCGCTCTGAAGCCCCAGGGCCTGGTACAGTACTTGCCCCAGCAAGACCACACTAGTTATATAAGGGGATGTGGATGAGAGCAGGGGTTGGGGGCTCAACCTAAATGCTTTTATTTTATTCAAGGCAAGGGAGTGGGAGACCAGAAAGTGGGAAAACCACTGAGGCTGGAAGCAACCCACCGACTGGAACGACAGACCTGTTAACAAGAGCTGAGGGCTTACACCTGACATTGTAAACTGGTGGCCCTCAGGCTGGACACAGCTGTCTCAGTCCGACCCTCCAGAATTCAGTCTTGCATTTGGCTGACACCCACTCAAAAACCTGGAGATTTTATAGGAAGACCAGGACTGTAGGGTTCTGCGAGAGGATGAGATCTGGCAACATCAGTACCCGCCCCCCCAGTCATGCTGAGAACTGGCACCCAGTTCACCTGACCTGTCTGACTCCTGTTCCAAACCAGATATTCGCTCCTTCCGCTGTCTCTTAACCTTCAACTACTTCCTTCGAGATCAGATGCTCCATGTTTTAAGTAACATTTGAATTTTATTTATTCAGCTGCCCCTCATTAAGGCTGACCATCTAATTTATCATGTAAGGGGGGACATGCTTGTGAATGAAGGCAGGTGTAGTAATTATACCAGAAGATTGACATGAACTAGGTGTGTCCTAGGTAAGCCAGGTCCAATGAGGACCTTCTTTAAACAGCCTTTTGTGACTCGTGGATGGCAGTTTTCATAGATCTGGTGATTCCTGGCCTTGGGAATGACAAATGTTGAATTTGAGGAATTTTTTTTTTTTAACCACAATGAGTAGCCAAGGGAAAAAAGGGGTGGCACCTGGATGGCTCAGTGGGTTAAGCCTCTGCCTTCGGCCCAGGTCATGATCTCAGGGTCCTGGGATCGAACCCCACATCGGGCTCTCTGCTCAGCAGGGAGCCTGCTTCCCCTTCTCTCTCTGCCTGCCTCTCTGCCTCCTTGTGATCTCTCTCTGTCAAATAAATAAATAAAATATTTTTTAAAAAAGGGGGGGAGGAGCAACTTTATACTGGTCAGAAAGACAAAACCACAAGGAATGTTTTAATTCCTGGTGTTACTAAACTCTGTCTCACTAGGCAAGATAGTGATGGTGTGCTAATAAGGAACAGTAATAATGACAGTGATGAAGTGACTGTCCTCCCAAAATTCACCTGTTGGAATCCTAGTCCCCACTGGGATGGTATCTGGAGGCAGGGCCTTGGGAGGTGCTGAGGTCCTGAGGGCGGGATGAGCGCCCTTGGAAGAAGAGACAGGAGAGTTTGCTCCCCACTGTGGGAGTCAGGACGAGAAGGCAGCCATCTGCAAACGAGGGAGTGGGCCCTCACCGGACACCAGATCAGCTGACGCCCTGATGGCTGACTTCCCGGCCCCCAGAACTGCGAGCAATACAGGTTTCTGTTTAAGGAGCCCGTCTGCTGGACTGTGACAGAAGCTTGAACTAAAGCAGACCACGAATGTTTATATACAGTGCATTGTGTGGCAGGCACTCTGATAATCATTTCACTTCTCTCAGCTCATTGTCAGACCCACCACAACCCTGGGAAGTAGGTAAACCACTATTTCCTTTTTACAGATCAGGACTTCTGTGGCACAGAGAGGTTAAGCGATTCGTCCAAGGTCACACAGCGAGTGAACTACAGAACAGCGATTTGAACCCAAGCAGTTGAGTTCTTCAGTCCATCCTAACAGCCACATGGCCCTGACTCGGACAAACAGGTCTCTGGAGAACGAAGCCAACAAGACAGCAGCTGCCGCTCCTAATGTAAGGACCTGTGGGAAGACCGGGCTCCTCACAAGCCAGGGCTCCTGCGCACATGATTTATTCCATTGTGATAAGCACCCAGTTTGTCCCTGTTACCTTCCCCTCAAACAGACACCACGGGCGGGAAATTCCTGAAGTCAAGGTGTGACACCGGGGGTGTCACTGACTGTAGCTGCATCCTCAGGAGGTCACCGGGATGCTAAGAGACCCCCACGTGGGAGTGGAGCAGGGGAGACTGAGCCGGGAGGACGTGCTGAAGAGGGCAGTGGGCAGCCGGTGTCTGCCACATGGTCCTTCACACTGGCGAGCAGGCCTCTTCCCCTTCAAGAGCCTGGAGTCAAGAGTACTCCCCCTGATCAGCCCAAAGGACCACTGGGATGAACTGTTCTCCCCCTGATTCCACAAGCTAACTGGAGGGCCAGGAAGAATCAGTCTTGAGAAAGAAGGAGCAGACCAGCAAGCTTGCTCTGCCAGGCTCTGCTCACACCATGGCGCTAAGGGCCTCACCAGACTGCCGGCTCCCCTGGAAGAGGATGAGCACTTTGGCCGTGGTCTGACTGACGAGGACGACGACGCTGCCATTGCCATATGAGGTTTGGAGGAAGCGAAGTCAGCGTGATGACAGTTCCCGACCTCGACCTCGACCTCGACCTTGGAGCGCCCAGAGCCTAACACAGAAGGTGCCTGCGAAGGAACGGAAGTCACACCACAACACAACGCATTTGCACATGAATAACTGCACACGGGAAACGAAGGCCACGTCCCCTTTAGGCCACAAACTCCTGGAGGGTGGACACTGTCTCCAAGAACCCTTGTTATGGCCGAGGTCACGTCCATTCAGCAAACATTCACTTGCCGGCCTCGGTGTTCAATGTTCCGAGATGAATTCCCGAGGAGCTCGGGAGTTTGGCAGAGTCTGGACAGAAGAACAGGAATGAGTAGAGACTTCGGAGGTGGATGACTTGAATCTGAATTCTGGCCCAACCACTGACTAGGTAAGAGAAACACTTCCCTTTACGGGCCTCAGTCTCCTCATCAATAAAATGGGGCTGACATCCACTGCCGTACAAGGACTGACGAGGAGGAACTAAGGGAACATGGAAGCGCTCAGCGTCATGACGAGCACGGACTAAGCACCCAGTCAACTGCCAGCAGCCCCTACAATAACTCCTGGTCTCGAAGGTCAAAACCTGCTGTTCCTATTGCAGAAACAGCCAGGCAAAGAACAGGCCCTAGACAGCCGTCTCCCGGGCATCTAAAAGGAGACCTTAAAACCGTGTTCCCATTCCCACAGAGGGAAATACAGGAAACGGGGCTCCTTGCTCTGCTCATCCTCATCTATTTCACTTTTGCAAAAGTCCCCAGTGTGCTCAGCGTGCCGCAGATGGCATAACTCCTAGTTCTCGCCTCTCCTGGTTATAAATATGGCAAGTGGCTTCCAAATACATATAGACTGCACATTCGGATAAACGCCTGGACTGTTCGAAAGGCAGCAAAGGGGGTTCCTCTGGTAGCCTTCGGAAGGAACGAGGCAATAAAGTCCAAAGATGACCAGACCTTGGCTCCAGGCATCAGCCTGACTTATGAGACAGACAGACAGACAGACAAGGCTTACATACATTGGAGCTTGGCACCGAGCTGGAACTGATCCTTAAGGAACGGTGCAGACGGGGAACTTGTGGGAGGCTTCTGAGCGGCAACCAGGAGGGGTGCAAGACAACGACAGTCCAGGTGTGGAAGCCCCTTCGCCTTCCCGCTCCCTCCGCTCCTCCACCCTCCCCTGGAGCCGGGCCTGATGTCCTGCAACGTCAGCGGGATACACTGGACAGAATGACCTCAGGCGTTCTGGTCAAGGAAAACAGCCCTGCGAAGACGCTTGGCACCCAGGTAAGATGGGGTAGAAATGGACCTAGAGTGACGCAGGGGAGGCTCAGCACGTCCGAGCCTGGTATCAGAGACGAAGCCCCCAGGAGCCACAGCCCACAGACTGTCAGGCCCAGGGCTCAGTCAAGAGCCTGCAGCAGAGACACAGCAAAATGCCAGATTGGAGGGTCTCCCCGATCCAACACTTTGGGGACCGAGGAGGAGAGGGGCAAGTGGAGTTACTCAGCTACACTGAGACCAACAGGACACCGGCTCGAGTTGGCACCGCCCATCCCCTCGGATTTCCTCCCAGCATCTCTGCCCGGTGCTAGAGACAGCCAGGAACCAGCGATGTGGAATACACTGAGGTCCCCAGCGACCGGCCTGGGAGGGTGGCCCTCAGCTCCCACCGGAAGGAAGTCAGGCAGGAGGAATGAAGAGTGGCAGCCTCCAGGCTAACTCCTCTCCTACCTTCCCGGGCTGCAAGGGGCCCAGAGGAAAGGGGAGAGATTTGGGTTGGAGGTTAGAAACAGATGAGAACTAACTCGTAGGACTAGCCTTCCCAAAGTGGGTGGAGGACCCCAGAGGGGAATGAAGGTCAACGACAGCATCAAAGCCAACAAAAGAGCCTGAACGTCACTCTCTCCACTTCCTTGAGAAAGATAAGACACATTTTTTTTTTAAACAAAACCCATCGCAGAAGCTGCAGGATTGCCCTTTTTGAGTATAGGTTTTGGGGTCGGGCTGCCTGGGGTTTAAGTCCCAAGGGTGCCAACATCTAAACTCACCCATTAAATAGGAAAGGCCCCATCTGCCTGCAGGGTGGCTGTGCAGCGGAGGCGGACACGAGCCCATCCAGCACAGGTGCTACAGATCTGGGAACACAGTGGGAACTATTCTTACTAGAGCTTTCGGACCTACTCTAAATGCCTCCTACTGTGCATGGTGAAGCGGGGCAGGGGTGTCGGACGAGAAGAAAACCGAGGCACCATGTAGTATCGAAGGGCCCAGCAAGGACGCATGGCTTGAGCCCTTTCACACTGTCCCACACAAGTTCTATCTACCCCCGTTCTGTGCCATGTATGTGGGTCCAGGGCAGGGATCAGCACTCTTTATTCTGCAAAGGGCAAGACAGCAAATATTTTCATCTTCATGGGCCACGTGGTCTTAGTAACAGCTACTCAACTCTACTGGCTTAGCACAAAAGCAGCCACAGATGAACATGAATGGATGTGAGCGTGTACCAATAAAACTTTATTTACAAAAGCAAGTAGTGGGCCAGATTTGGCCCCAAGTCCATAGTTTGCCAACTCCTGGTCTAGGGCTTGGGGGTTCATCAAGTTCACACAGCCAGCAAACAGCCAGCTCAAGAAAGCTGAATTGGGACTAAATGAGAAAGAATGCCATACCCTTTCACGGTGCCACCAGACCATCACAATCCTGCTACCACGAACTGGGTCAGACTTCTCATTGGCCCCACCCATGCCCAACAACACCCTTGCTGCCAGGGTTCTACTGCTGCCCCCCCCAAGTCTGACGGGCCCTTCTATGCTCCTCAGCCCCAGCCCCACCTCACTAAGCATCCCTGACCGCTCCATCTCTGAAGAATCAACGTCTTCTAAGACGTGGGAGACTTAGAGACACAAGAGATTAAGCCAAGTCATCACTGGGGATCACATGCTTTAGTGGTTAGTCACAGGCTTGGGCATCTGACCAGGGCTCACCTTCCCCTTTCGCTACTTCCTAGTGGGATGAACGTGGGCACGCAGATGACCCAGATGTTTCCCTTGCCTGTAGAGACTGGTTAGGATTTTTGAAAATTAAGATAATTTATGTAAGACTTATTGGAAAGATTGTTGAAAAACAGAATTGTTAAAGAGTCATCACGTGTAGAATCCTCTTTTCCTCTATCTGCTTTACATGTGGCAAGAAGATCACCTTCTCCTTGAGGCAGATCGTCTCCTTTTGACTTACTCTTCAGATTCTGTAGTCTTAGAAACCGTGCAGAGGAAGCACAGAGTAGGTGCTCAGTGAAGCCGGCGGAATGCAGGCTGCGTCTTACTGGGGAACAGACGGGACGGACACAGCGGTGCGCCCCTGCAGCCGCGACGTCATTTCTCACACCTGGAGGATCTCATTTGTGATGCCAACTGAACCCCAAGTGACTGGCTGGAGAGGGGTCCACGTTCTCTCTCAACCCCTTTCCTTCCTAATTAAGTGAGCTCTTCTGACTTAGCTTTTTTGGCTCTTACTCCTCTTTGCATTTCTTCAGGGAGAACATTCTCCCTTGAGACTGCTGGTCATTATTATTCTGTGTTGCGTTGCTCCCTTGACATAAAGGACTTTTTTGGTTCACCCTCCCCCACCCCCAAAGGAGACAGAGGATTTCACAGGCTAGTTTAGGCCTGGGTGCCTCCAAAAGCTTACAGAGTAAAGCCACAGGGGACAGCACAGAGGCACTTCAGAAATCCAATCTGCCTTCTCACAGTAACTTCAGAGGAGTGGAAAGGCGTGTGAAACCTCAGTCCAGGCAAGCTCCCAAGCCTCCTTCTCGGGTGGAAGTAGAGGCACTGAAGCCATTGTGGACCCAATAATCCACAGATTCTCAACCTTCTGGACAAGCCAGAGTCACCGTGCATGTGGAGAGGAGGGTGTTCAATGCTTTGATCCCCTCGAACCGAAGGCAGCTGTGCTGCTTTCTGCAGTCAGGGGTGCCCGACTGGCCCAGTGGAAGGATGTGTGCACAGCATCCCCGCATCCTCCAGAAACAGTAATAAATACTTGCCACTCATGGTGCCAGCAGTTCAAGGCTCTCTATGCACTAACTTAAACTCTGCAAGGACCCTAGGATGTATATGTGGAATCCCCATTTTACAGATGGAGAAACTGAGAGAAGTCACCCGTCTGAGGTCACGCAGCCTATAGCAGAGAAAGCTGGGACACCTGGTGGTCTAGCTCCAGAGCCCTTTCTCACTCATCCACCACACGAGCTGCCACCCCGCGCAGGCACGCTCCATCCCTACGCACCAGCTCCTTAGTTTTCTCCAGTGTGCTAGGACTTCAGAGCCCCCAGAAAGGAAGGTCTGGATGGATCAGGCTGCCATGAGTCCAGTACTTGTTTTGCAACTAGAGACAGATGGCCCCGGGGGAAGGGTGGAGTCTGCCATTGCCAAAGTCACACAACCACCTTGTAAATTTCGCATCCACACTGAGGCAGGCCCCCAGACTCCTCATACAGTGCTCATCGCCTTCCTGACTCATACACGAAGTGCACAGTTAACGCTTGAACACCCAGGAAACCTGTGGAGAGCACAGGATCCTTCCCCCAACAGGAATGAACTCAGAGGAGGGAACAGGGCCAACATGAGGGCACCTGGAATCCCACGGGACTCCCACAGAATGGTAAGCACCTATCCAGCGGTCTGTGGGCTCTAGCCCCGTGACCATGTGCACCGAGCCATGCACCCTCACCTGGTTTTCCTTGTGACCGATGCACATCCGAGCAAGACGGCTGGCAGAGGGTAGGGCTGCAGCCACCCCAGATTTCCCCTCTGTGTAACACAGGAGCCTTGGGAAGACAAAGTCAGGGGCAAAGAGCAATGGGGTCTCCCTGCAGCAGAGCCAAGGGCTTGGAGAGGCTACAGGACGGGCACGGTCGTGAGCAGCTAAGTTCCTCCACCACTGGCTAGAGAGGCCCAGCTCGCATGCCTCCCTCGGCAGCGGAGAGAGGCAAGCTGACAGAGACAACCAGGCTGGGATTGGCACCTGCCCCCCAAAGAGGACCACAGCCAAGTCGTCAGGTCCCTCCTCGTCCTCCAGGTAGCCACAGAGGGAAGAGATGACAAGACAAACGGAGGCCCCCACTGACCATGACCCAGTGGCAGGTTCTGCCTGGTGGCATGTCCTAAAAACTTGAAAGATGAACGTGCCAGGCAATCACATCACTGCTAATTGAATCTCACATTCCAAATTACATCCAGGGAGAGACGCGGCAGGCAGACACAGGGGCCTCCGCTGCTGGGGCCCCCAGCTGGCGCCCCACTCCCCATGCGACACCCCTCCTACCTGCTTCCATGAGCTGGCACTGCTGACCAAAGACGTGGGAGAAGGTGACAGGGCCTGTGGCAGAACTGGATGGCGCCAGCGTGGATTCCATGGCTCTCCTGGGGTCTTCGGTGTGGGTCATGTGGCAGCGTCCAGACCCTGCGTTCAGAGTGTCCGAGCCAAGGACGTCATCACGGGCCCAGGAACCGCAGGTCTGAGGCTACTTGTCACTTCCAAGAAGGTGTCCCCCACTCCCAAAGTTTGTAATCCTTCCTCCTCTTACCACTCACTCCTTGCAGCTTTTCTCAAACACCAAGCAAGTGAAAACTGAAACCCTGTATGGTTTGGTAGATCTTGCATACCCCAGAGTTAGACGCACAGGGAGACCGAAGTTTTGCCCGACAGGAGTCCTTTCCTCTCCTCTGGGAGGGATGGCTGGGACGCGGCCCCCTCTGCCTTCCTGGCCGCCGTCACCTGGAAGGCGCAGAGTCCCCGGAGTCCCCCGCGATGCTGTTCCGCCAGGCCGGCAGCCCGAGAGCTCAGGCCCCGGCAGGTCCCCGCCAGCTGCAGGAAAGGCGCTGCCTGCTTCCCGCAGTGTCTCCTTCCAGCGAGGACGGCGGGCAGCGAGGCTGCTCCGGGCGCCGCGGAGACCTGGCCTCGCCGGCCCTGGGCTCCCGCTCCCGAGGCCCTGCGGTCCGCCCTCCTGGAGCCCGGGAGCCGCCGGCGGCGAATGCGCGCCCCTGGGCGGCCGGATGCGGGCGCGGAGAGCGCGGGG
>LNAC01000124.1:75737-113153 GCA_002007465.1 Ailurus styani
CGGGCGCAGCGCGGGCACCTCTGCAGCGCCGGCGCGCGGGGGCCCCGGCTCATCCTTCACTCCCGACGCCTCTCCCTTCCCGCGGCCCCTCCTCACAGAGCTGTGGGGAGGAAAGCGAGACGCGGTTAGAGAGCCCCTGCTCCGACCTACTGCAGCGGGGGGGCCCCCCCTGCCCACGCCGCCACCCCTTTTCCGTGATGCAAAAGGGACGGTACTTGGGAGATATTCTGGATGCAGAGGGAAGTGCTAACTCAGCCCAGCAGGCTCCTGGCTGCTGTAACCTCTTCATGCCCACGGCCCAGGAAGTGCCAGACACAGGAGAGAAGGCCAGCGATAAAATCCAAAGGGCAAGAAGAGAAGACATGGCAAGTGCCGCACATGCCCCCACGGCACTCCGGCGACACGCGGACACGGTCTGGGCGCTGCGCCTTCATCAACCCCGACCTCTTCTGGGCCCAGAATGATCAACCTGCTCCACCCCAAAGGGACAGTTCCCCTGGACAGGGGGCAGGGAAGGAGGAATACACAGTGGGTGCTGTCTCTCTTCGCCATCCCATCTGCTGATCACAAAGGTGCTAACTTGAGAGAAAGACAGAGACACTGCATCTTCTCCAGCCAGCATTCTGGATACTCTTTTGGGGGAACTAGCGGCAGGGCAGGCACGACGCTGGTGGCACCGCGCCCACCAGGAGGGAGAAGGACGGGCACCCAGGGAGGGCTTGGGCTGAAGAGCCATTTTGCTGCTTCAGTGTTCAAGACACAGGGAGTAAAGTTCCAACAGACGCGAGGGCCAGAAAGGCTCTCAAACAGAAGCTCTGCCGCTGGAGCTCTCTGCCAGCAAGCGGCACAGCTCAGTGCTGCTGGGAGGGCTGTGTGGGATGGTTACCGCGAGGCACAGGAAGCCCTGATGAACCTCCAGCAGTTAATGAGGTCGGCTTCGCGTTCATGCTCTAAGGTGGCCTGGATGCCCGACTCGCCCTTTCCGTGCACAGCGGAGGTTCTCTCCAAGCCGTGACGTTATGGAACATCAGAGACCTTTCCCTCTGACAACTGAGGTCTAAGGTGCTCCAGGAGAAGACCAGATTTCCTGAGAACGGCAGAAACCCCACGCAGGATGGGGGATGGGTTAGCTTCCCACGTCTGGGCGGCTCTGTGGGTTTTAATGCATCCTACCTGTGACCTGCAATGCTGCTCCCATGAAAAATCCCAGGTGGGCTGTGGGGAGGAGGGATGGATAGGAGGAACACCAAGGATGTGTAGGGCAGTGGAAATTCTCTGTCAAATGCTCTGAGGATGGATACGTGCCATCATACATCTGTCTAAACCCAGAGAGTTACAGCAGGAAGCGTGAAGCCTCGGGTTCATCAGCTGAAACAAATGACCCAGTCTGGTGGGGGGGGGTGCTGATGGTGGGGGAGGCTGTGCACAGACGGGGTCTATGGGAAAGCTCTGTACCTTCCTCTTAATTTTGTTGTGAAACTAAAACCTCTCTTTAAAAAATTATCTTTTAAAAAAAAATCCAAGGTAAATCTTTATACCCTCATTCAACCTGCAGAGGTCTTCTGCTTGGAAAACCATGGATTCTTTCCCTCCCTTCTCTGGGCACCTAGCCGGTGATCCCCGCTCCATGATGTTCCATGTAGGAAATCTACCACATCTCACTCCGCTCTCTAGCACGGGGCGCCTGAGTTGCCGCCTGCATCCTGAGACCATAAACAACACAGTCATGATGCCACCTAATGGCCAGTCATAGGTATGTCACCCAAGTCAGGACACAGGAATGAACGGAATCACTATTAGTAGTTACACCAGGATAAGTGGCATCAACGGGGAGGGATGGGTCTGTGCCAGATTCTCCCTGGCTACATACCCTGGAGGGGAATTATCCAAAAACATATGCAAATCTGATTTCCCGAAATGATGCCAAGTACTAGTCCAGAATGGCTCCCTAGGGCTGCACACGGGCTCCCACTTCCTCGAGGCTTTACTAATAACCACTGTTGGCAAAAATGAGGAAGCTAGGAAATCCAATGGTATAAAGTCAGAGTTCACCCCTTGGATTTGCTTTCCTTAATCACTAGGAGGTTGAGCACTCCTTGGAAAGCCTGTTAACACTGAGGCTTCCTCTTCAGGAAATTTCCTGTTCACAGCCTCTACCCACTTTTCCAGTCCTTTTTCTCACTTCTGACTTTGTCGTTGATTCCCTTGACCTTGCTAGATAGTCATTTAGACCTTGCCGATACCTCCTCCCCGTCAGTCAGCTGACTGATAACTTCATGCAAGGTGTCTTTTTTCGGGGGAGCAATATTTCAATTTAATGTGGTCAGATCCATGGCTTCTTGGACTTACAGTCTGTTTTGAGCATTTTGCTTGAAACCTCCTTCCCTAAGGTGGCAAAGTCAGCCTCCTTTACAGCTTTACGTTTCACGCAGTCTTGTGTCCTTGTCTATCTGGAGTCTACTTTTATATCTGGTATAAGGTAGGGTCCAGCTTTGTTTTTCTCAAGACTGAACCAGTTTTCCCAAAAACATCCTTTCCCAGCCTTCCTCACTATGACCTATTATCTGTCAAGTCCCATGGGTCTCTTCCTGAGCCTCTCCTATTCTGCTAGTCCCCTCCCCCATACTATGCCATCAATAGTAACATTTTAGAATCAGTGACCAACATTTTAAAAAGCCCAGATGTCCAATTTTTCAAGACATGTCAGATTTGATGGTGTTGAATCTGTGTGTCTCTTGCTAGTAATCAGCTGGAGCAGCAGACACTCGCTTTCTGTGGGATGCACGCCTTCCTGTTACACCAACTCTAGTCTGCATTCATTTACAATACAAGCCGATCTCTCCTAGAGATGTGTTCAGGTATGAAAAACACCTCCAAAGATAAAGGTCAAAAGAAAACCACAGTAGAGAAAACCTTTACTGACTCTCGGGGCTTTTGTTACATCTGGACTAATTAAGATCTTTTATTAGTTATCTATTCGATAACTGACATGATGCTAGCCACAGGCAGATGGAGTAGATGGAGGAGAGAAATGAGGAAAGAGTGGGAGAAGCAACACATAATCTGTATGGACATGATAAACACAGAGAATGATTAATTGAAGCAGAAGAACATACCACACAATGAACCGTAGATCATGAAAGGTCTTGCCATTCCAATACTGGTGAGGGTTAGCACCTTCAGGGAAACCTTTAAGGGACGGGGGCACTATATCAACTGGGTGTGAGAACAGAAGTGGGCTTTGCCTCAGTAGAAGGAGAAGTCTGGGTTGGCAGGAGGGGCTGGTACAAGCAAGTCATTTGGGCAAAGCTCGTTTAAATGCCGTTAAACCGAAAAGGTTCCAAAGGCCACTTAGGGCACTTTAGATTAGGAAAGATAAAAATTCACTCTACTTCAAATCAATGGTCATATCTATATTTTAAAAGTCTCCCCTGGTACCTTTTCGGACTTGAATTGATCTGCCCCAGAGGGCTCCCTTGACTTTGCTGAGACTCATACTCCCAGAGGAGTTAAAAACCAATTCTCTGACTGATCAGGCTCAACCCATCAGCTGTTATGACCCATAGTTCCCAAAAGGTGCAGAGCACCATGGCCAGGCATCATAGACAGGAAGAGGTAAAGTGAAGTGAAGGACAATTTAGGAAACCATGACCCTGAGCTCAGAGTAACTTGTTTTATGATGCTTCATGTCTCGCGGCAAAAGACCACTCGGCAGAGGCTATTCCGTGCCACGAGCCATGCCACGAGCTCCACGGGCATCCTTACTTAATAATAGACGCTAACAAAAGACAATTATCATATGATCTCTCTGATATGAGGAACTTGAGGGGCAGGGTGGGGGTCATGGGAGGTAGGGAGGGAAAAATAATGAAACAAGATGGGATGGGGAAGGAGACAAACCATAAGAGACTCCTAATCTCACGAAACAAACTGAGGGTTACTGGGGGGTGGGAGGGTAGGGATAGGGTGGATGGGTTATGGACATTGGGGAGGGTTTGTGCTATGGTGAGTGCTGTGAAAGGTGTAAGCCTGATGATTCACAGACCTGTACCCCTGGGGCAAATAATAATAATAAAAAATAATAGATGCTAACATGCCCCATTCCCAGCTGAGAAAACCTGCACTTAGGGAAATTCCCCAGGTTATACAGCCCTAAACAGGTGATCCCCAAGATGAGCAGTTCTACTGGGTCTCTGCTTCACCAGCTTCCCTGAGAAGTTGTGCTGCTGTGCGGTCCACAGAGGTCTCCATGTGGACTCAAGATTCCAAGCAAGGCACAATCAATGTCATTTTTACGAAATGTTTCCAAAATTTTAGTGGCATAAAATTCAAATGCCATATAATTTACCTATTTGAAGTATGCAATTTAATGGATATTAGTATATGCACAAATATATATAAACATCAGCACAATGTTAGTACATACTCATCACATCAAGAAGAAACCCATACACTTTATCTGTCACCTCCTAAACGCCCATCCCCCTTCAACCTAAGTAACCATGAATCATTACTTCTATCAGTGTCCCTGCTCTGGACTTTCACATGAACTGACTCGTAGAACACTTGTTATACAATCATGTCTTGATGCAGTGGCACTAATTTATCCTGGTAACCTTAAAGGTAGCAAGGGCAAAAATAGTACTTGGCTCAAAAGGAGCTTAATTAAATTTCTCAACAGACTCATTTAGAAAGGGTAAGGCTTTCTTTCGCTAGAGAAGTCACTGATCAGTAAATCTAGGCCACTCTCCTTTTATTCTGCCACAAGTGAACTGTAGGAATAAACATAATGTTCTCTGGAGGGGTGGAACTTAAATTCAGTCTCGTCAATCCTAGGTCTTAAATTTTATTTCTCCAATTTCATACACACTTTCTAGCACTGAATCAAAAATAACCAGCTGTGTACTTTCCTTCCCTCCTGAGTAATTCAGTTCAATCCAAAAGAGGGGACAAGATAGATGAAAATCCATGCCTGAGGTGGGTGCAGTGCTGAGTGAGAACCCAAGCAAGATGAGGGGGCGTCTGTAAGGTAAGGAGGGAAGGCTGGGGGGGGTCAGAGCCCAAGAAAGGCAAGGAAGGCATCTACCGGATGGTATAGATACAGGTATAAATACACAAACATCCACAAGTGTGTGTGTGTGTGTGTGTGTGTGTAAATAATCTAATATATAAGTGTATATACAAAGAAATAAATCCAGATTGAGATGTGTGTGTCTGTGTATAGTATGTCAGTATACAGACCCTCCTATCTTCCCTAATTCTGTCCCCCAGGAGTGCTCACGAGCCGTGACACCCCAACAGAAATGAGATCTCACAGCGTCTAAATACCATCCTTCCTTAAAAGGAACCAGAGCTGGTTGATTCCAAGGCTGAGATAAGGAAAACACAAGAGCTTGATGTCTTGTTCAGCCAGAAAGTCTAGAAATGCTCAAAAATGGATGGAGGCATTCCAAAAAACACAGAGAAAGCCAGCTTACAGAGGGTCCCACTGGCCAAATCAAGGATAATGTGAGCATTAAAAATGATAATGAATTTAATTCATTAAATAAAACCTGTGAATCCTTATGGATAGATGAATGGATGGATACATAATAATACAGGCACATACACATACATAAATAAATGCATAAATGGATCAGAGAAAGCTCTTTATACCAGAATGCCAACTAACAAATGTACTCTAAATAATGTGACTGGAAAATGGCCATTGGACGCCATTCGAAGTTATAAATCAGGCAAGAAACATCAACGAGTGCCAAAACTGTAGATGAAAGTTTGATGAGGAACAGTAGACTTAATGTCTCAAACTATGTCCCTATAAAATATTTAGTAATTGCAAAGTGAAAAGGGAGTGACTTTACAGTGGGGAAACCTGATGAAGACACTGTCTTAATCAAGTGACCCAAGTTAACAGCACTAGTAACAGAATAACCAAAACATGTATCACTGAATGGGGTGTAATAAGACAAACTCAGCAGGACATTTCTGCAACATCCCTAACAAAGATCAATTACATGAATCTAATCATGAGGAAATCAGAGAAGCCCAAACCATGGCACATCCTATAACTGTTCTATAACCTTCAAAAGTGGCAAGGTTATAACCGTTAAGAAAAAATCTAGGGCGCCTGGGTGGTGCTGTCATTAGGCATCTGCCTTTGGCTCAGATCATGATCCCAGAGTCCTGGGATCGAGCCCCGCATCGGGCTCCCTGCTCTACGGGAAACCTGCTCCTCCCTCTCTCAGTCCCCCTGCTTGTGTGTCCCTCTCTCACTGTGTTTTTCTCTGTCAAATAAATAATAAAATCTTAAAAAAAAAAAAAAGGAAAGAAAAGAAAAAATCTAAAAAAAGCATTCCAGATCAAAAGCAACTGAAGAGGCAAGGGCAACCAAACGTGACCTGTGATCCTGAACTGGTCCAATAAAACTTGAATGGAGTCTATGGATTATATTGTAATGATGGATTGGTGTTAATTCCTTGAGTGGGACGGTTGCACTGTGGCTGAAGAGGAAAATGTCGCCGAAGTGCAGGAAACGCACCCTAAAATATTTGCGAGTCATGGAGCATCATGTCTACAATATATCTCAAATGGCATGTGAGGGGAAAGTTCTTTGTACTATTCTTGCAGTTTTTCCTGTAGGTTTGAGGAAAAATGACCAGATGCAAAAAAGATAGTATAATCAAAAATGCAAGAGTCAAGAGCAAGACAATGACAGGTAATCCAGATAACTCTAGTCTCAGATACAGACTATAACAAGTGTCCTTAAGATGATCAAGGAAACAGGAGAAGGTAAAGAATTTTGGCAGCAAAATGGAAACTATAAAAAGTCACCTAATTGAAAAAGTAAGTAGCCAAATCGATATTAGACACAGATAGAAATAATTCATGAGCTAGCAAAACGGAAAAAAGTCAGAATGAAGCACAGAAAAGAATGAAACAGAGCAATTCAGTGGAAAGGTCAAACAGGTTTAACTGTCATCCCAGAAAGAGAGAAAAGAGAAAATGGGGTAGAAGCACTATCAGAAGAGATCATTGATGGATTTAAGAAAAACTGACTAAAATAAGATTTAAGAAGCTCAGGGAACCCTAAGCATGATAAGTAAAGAGAAAAATCACACCTAGGCAGATCACAGTGACATACTGAAAACCAGCAACAGAGAAAGTCTTAAAAGCAGCTGGTGGCGGGGTGAGGACACCTTCCAGAGTGCATCAGAGACAGACACCTGCCAACACCACAAACTAAGGAAACCAGAAGTTCCTGGGATAATGTTCTCCAAGTGCTGAAAGAAAATAATTGTCACATAGAATTCTACGCCCAGTGAAAATATCCTCCAAGAATGAAAATGAAATAAAGACATCTTCGGACTAAATAAATCTGGGAAAACTGATCACCAGCAGACCCAGGCAAAAATATACTAAAGGGAGTTTCTCCAGGGAGAAGAGAAGTCACCCCAGATGAGAGCTTGGAGCTACAGGAAGGAAAAAAGAGAAGTGAAGGCTAGCTGTAGCTAAATCTAAATTAGATATAAATTAATATTAACATGTAATATTCATATCATACATATTTATAGTTACTAATGGTTAAGATTAACTTATTGTCTATTAATGTATCAGTAATGCACTATAGTGTTTAAAGTACATGTAGAAATAAAATATAAGACCAAAATAGCTTAGAAATTGAGGAAAGGTACATGCAGTTAGAATGTTCTGAGATCCTTGCTTTGTCCAGGAAAACACAGGAGCATTAGTGTATACTAGACCTTGATAAGACAAGAATGCATGTTAGGATCTTTAGAGTAACCACTGAGAGTACAGGAAAAGGGTATATGATCACCAGATTATTAGAGGGGAATCCATGAATATCAAAATAAGCAGTCCAAAAGATGTCAGGAGAGGAGAGGGAACTGAGAAGAAAGCTGGTCTATCTCTGTTACTAACAGAAGAAAAGCAGCTTTAGCAACCACAAATATCCTTCTAATAACAAAATGATCAATTCTAGAAGCCTCAAAACAGGAGACAAAAAAAAAAAGAAGAAGAAGAAGAAGGATAAACGATCCAGAAAAATAAACCCAGAAGTGAAAAATAGAAAAACTAAACAAAAAAGCAGAAAATATTGAAAAATGGAACATAATTAACATATAGACCAATGGACACATACAGATTATTGTGCTCAACAATTGCCAAATACACATTTTTAATGTAGAACATTACAGAAATTGTCCCTATGCCAGACTTTAATTCAAATTTCAAAGAAATGTCAAAAGAAATAAAAAGAAACTTCCTTTAACTGATAAAGAGTACATACTTTAAAAACCCATAGAGAGAGAGATGAATAGGCAGAGCACAGTGGGGTTTTAGGGCAATGAAAACACCCTATATGAAACTATAATGATGGACAATATCATTATAATGCTCTCCAAACCCACAGGAGGTGCAACACCAAGAATGAACCCTAACGGAAACCATGGACTCTGGGTGTAATGATGTGACAGCGCAGGTTCATCGATTTTAACAAACATACTATTCTGATGGAGGGTATTGATAATGGTGAAGGCAGTACATGTGGGGGACCAGAGGGATTATGGGAAATTTCTGTACCTTCCTCTCAATTTTTCTGTGAACCTGTAACTGCTCTAAAAAATAAAGTCTATTAAAAAAAAAAAAACCCTAATCTAACCAGTCTCCTCCCAGCCAGGATAGGGACAGAAACAGCTAAATAAATAAAAAGGCAACATAACCAACTAAAAACAAAAAGAACTCCATAGAAAGAGATAATTCATAATGGCAAATATATAAAAACATAAGCATAATGGTATAATACTGAAAGCTCTCCCCTAAAATCAGGACTGAGATAAGAACAACCACTATCAATCACTTCTATTCAGCATTATACTGGAAGTTAAAAAAAATGAAATTGGAGGTTTGAAATAAAAGAAATGAAATTATCCCTATTTGCATATGACATGGCTGTTGTAGGGAAATCCAAAAAGAAAAGTCTACAGATAAATTATTAGAATAAAGTCAGCAAGGCTGTTAGATATAAGGTATATATAAAACATAAATTATATTTCTGTACATAAAACAGGAAATAAAAAATTTTAACTAGCACTGAAACATATCAAATAACGAGGACTAAATCTAATGAAAAATACTCAATACCACTCTAGAGAAAACTCTAAAAGATGGAGAGAAAGTAATCTAAACAAATGAAGAAATCCACCATTAGGCCATGGGCTCAGCGATCCAATGTTGTAAAATGTTCAATTCTCCCCACACCGATCTAAGATTTAATCTTACTAAAATTTGAACAGAGATTCTATGAAAACTGACAAAATGATTCTCAAATTTATTTGGAAAGGCAAAGGACCAAAATCTCTTGAAGACCACCATGAGAAGACTTGTTCTACCGGCTAATCCAGATTTTTAAGCCTCAGCAATTAAGAGAGTAGGATATTGGCCCAAGGATACATAAATGGACTGAGAGCCAAGAATAAAGGGTCCAGAAGGTGACCCACCATGGCAGAGTGACAGAGATGCTCAGTGGTCCTTAACTGAAAATCCATATGGGAAAGGAAAAGTAAAATGTGATCCCAACCTCACACCATACTCAAAAGTCAATTATTAGATGAGTATAGATTCCAATAGGAAATTAAAATAAAACTGGTTGGGGCGCCTGGGTGACTCAGTCAGTTGAGCATCCAACTCTTGATTTTGGCTCAGGTCATGATCTCAAGGTCATGAGATGGAGCCCCTAGTCAGGCTCTGTGCTCAGCAGGGAGTCTGCTTGTCCCTCTGCCCCTCCCCCCACTCATGCTCATGCTCTCTCTCAAATAAATAAATCTTTAAAGAAAAAGAGAAAGAAAACAAAACTGCTTGATGATAATAAAGAATATCTTTATGAACTTGGGGTGAGCAATGCTTTCTTAAATAAGACACAAAAAGTGCTAACCATAAAGAAAAAGATTGATAATTCAACATCAAAGTCAAGAACTGAACCCCTTCTGTGGCTTATCTTTCCACTCTCTTAATAGCGACTCTTGACAAAGGGAAGAAATTTGCATCACCAACAGCCAAGAGTCCTACTCTTATTACAGAAAGAACTCCCTCAAATCAGTAAGACAACTCAATAAAAACACAGACAAGAAACTCAGACGAGCACTTCACAAAAGAGGATATTTAAAAGGGGAAAGACAAATTAAAACCACCATGAAATAACTACCCCATACCCACCAGAATAGCCAAAATTCAAGATTGACAATTCCCAGTGTTGGCAAAGGTGTAGAGTAGCAAGGACTCGCACACTATTGGTAGAAGCATGAGGTTGAGCAAACACTTTGGAAAACAGTCTCACATATTGAAGTTGACCTTCCCACCTGCTCTCTGACCTAGAAATTCTACTCCTGGGTAGACACCTAACAGAATGCATGCCACGTTTTACCAGAATGTTCACGGAGGCATCCATTCCTCAGAACAGCCCCAAACTGCAAACAACCCAAATTTTTATCAACAGCCATAGAAGATAAATGTGTATATTCCATACACTCAAGAATGGAAGTGAACATCATGCAACACGGATGACCCTCAAGGTTGAAAGGAAAAGCCAGGCATGAACGACATGCATGAGTCCATCTAGTTGGTCTTGTGGAACTTCCCATAATCATTGGTGTACAGGGTCAGGACATCAGCCATCTTTAGGGAGGAGGGAGACGGGGATCCTTGGGAGGATCCCAGGGGACACCTGGGGGCCTGCAAAGTTCTCAACACTGGAGCTCCACCATGGACTCT
This sequence comes from Ailurus styani, assembly GCA_002007465.1. Taxonomy (NCBI): domain Eukaryota; kingdom Metazoa; phylum Chordata; class Mammalia; order Carnivora; family Ailuridae; genus Ailurus; species Ailurus styani. The sequence goes on from LNAC01000124.1 coordinate 86,523, forward strand.
GTGCTATGGTTGTACTTCAAGAAAAGTCACTTCTGAAGGTCCGAGTGGATACACACCAAACTTAGCGCTCAGTCTCAAGCAACAGGACAAGTGAGGGGACTTTCCCATTGTCTAGAACAGAGTTGTACAGTTGGAATTTTTACGCTAATTAAACACTGAGTCGGGGCAATATATTAGCTTTCACCGGGCAGGTTTCCTATCCCCCAACCACTGCTACTGGAAAAAAAGCTTAACATTTGCAAACTGAGCTGTTAAATGAATGTGAACACTACTTTATCTTACGCTGTCTTCCCTTCCCCTTCGTTCTACTTCAGCTTTTCCTGAGTAGAATAAAAACACCGATATCGGTTCCGAAGATGTCTTTCTGCCTCGTTTTTAGAACAGTCCCCAGCATGGACGCCCCCACAAAGGTGGATGAATGGGCAGTCTGAGATCTGGTGGATTCCCCGCCACCCCCGGGAGGATTTCTCTAAGGAGCTGGTCGGGAGCCGCACCATCAAGTCTGGCTTAGTTTTCTCAGTTCTGTATCGCTGCGGTGAGCACGTCATTTATTGCCTAAACTGGGGCACTGGGAGGTGAAAGGAAGTGCTATTAACAATCATACTGGTATGTCAGGCATAAACCAGGATCATTGCAGGCAATGGACACGTAAGGTTACAAGCTGGCTTGGGACTAAGAGAACTCAATGGCTGGAGAAAACTCAAAACGCAAACCAAGGCTCTTCAGGGATTAGGGCTGTGCTGTCAACCTTATTATTAAAACACGGTAATTGTGTTCACTTACTTTCTTTTTTTTTTTTTTTAAAGATTTTATTTATTTATTTGACACACAGAGAGAGATTACAAGTAGGCAGAGAGGCAGGCAGAGAGACAGGGAGAGGAGGAAGCAGGCTCCCTGCTGAGCAGAGAGCCCGATGTGGGCTTCGATCCCAGGACCCTGGGATCATGACCTGAGCCGAAGGCAGCGGCTTTAACCCACTGAGCCACCCAGGCGCCCCACTTACTTTCTACATATCAGCTAATGCTATTAGCTCTGAAATAGAAACCGGTGCTAAATGCATCTTTTATGAGACACACGGCCTTTTGTACTTTCCCTGCCTTATGTGCTGGGCGCCAAATACCGCTTCTGGGAGGAAGACTGCCTGGGCCACGCTCCAGCAACGTCACGCAGGCATGCTGAGACCTAAGCTCTGCTCCAGTTGCCCCTCTCAGGCTCTTTCCATGCAAACCGGGGATGAAATTCTGGACTACTGAAAGCTCTAGGAGCTTAGCAAACATTTGCTAAGGGAGTCACATGGCACGGTGGTCTTTCTGGTCCCTCCTACGGACTATACCCCCTGCAAGGACCTCGCTTTTGCACCTGCCGCTCTCTGCCCGAGACGCTGCTACCCCGTCCTCCGGCCCTCCGCTCCCAGGTCTGACGTCACTGACTCACAGAATGCATCTCTGATGGGCCCTGTAGGCTGAGTGCCTCCCTTACCCAGCACCCAGGCCTCCTGTGAGGACCCAGATCTTGATGAGAAACTTGACGACCACAGCTGTCTCCAGGGCCAGAAGGAGGGTAAGGCGAGTGAGACAGTCAACCTCAGGTGCACACCTTGAGGAGCCAGAACAGACAATGTATCCTCCTGCAATATTTTTTATTAGAGATCAAAAGGAATGCAAAAAAATTCACAATGAATGCAATACCAAAATGTAAAACAAAGGCAGGATCGCAGGGCAGGGCTTGTTAAAAGTACGGACTGCTGAATCCCATCCCTGAGTGTCTGACGGGGGAGGCCTCAGGCGGGGCTGAGAATCTGCATTTCTCACCAGTTCCCAAGTGATCTTGCCACGGCCGATCCAGGGGCCACATTCTGAGAACCACTGCGTTGGGGGATACTCACCCCACGGCCTGCCTCCTCCCCACATCAAGGTCTAGACAAACAATTGCTTCTGTGCCGTGAGCAGAAATGGGCAGAAGAGCGCTGTGAAGGAGACCAACCGCTGCTAGGCTAAGCCCCTGTGGTAGGCTGCATGACGGCCCCCCAAAAATCTTACATCCTCACGTCTCACAACCTGTGGACGTTACCTTCTGTGACAAAAAGGACTCGGCAGATGTGATTGACGTAGGGCTCTGGAGATGGGGGAGACCAGCGTGCATGGTCCAGGTGGTCCCCAAGTAGTCCCTCCCTCTGGATGAAAGAAGGCAATGGGATGACAGACAGGAGGGGTACGCTTTGAGGATGGAGGACGGGGCCATGAGCCAAGGAATATGGTGGCCACTAGAAAAAGGCAAGGAAACAGGATTCCCCCTCAGAGCTTCCAGAAGCCCAAAGGATACCCTGAGATTAGCTCAGTAAAACTATTTCGGGCTTCTGGACTCCAGAACTATAAGAAAATGAGTATGTGTAGTTCTAAGTCACTGAGTCTGCGGCAGTTTGTTCCAGCGGCCACAGGAGACGGACATACCCCCACCTGAAAGAGCCCGGCACCAGAGTAATGCTCACATCTGCCACAGGAGAACTCACCTCAGCCAGGCCTCTCACACACATTATCACTAACATTCCCAACGGCTCTGCAAAGAGGACATTTTGGCTCTCTTTTAGAAAATGGAAGAATGAAGCTCCATCCTACAGCCATAAAACCAGCAGGTCGGGACAGAGGCGAGGTTCGGGGACAAGGAGAGAAGCTGGTGACCTGCACACCTCACCACCTTTCCTTCCCTTTGTAACACTGACATCTCAGATGCTCAGTACCAAGCTCGGAATCAAGCCCTTCACGCGCGTGATCTTACGTCAACTTCAACACCATCCTCGGTGAAGCTATTTTCATTTCCGTTTTCCACGAGAAAACAGATTCAGGAGAACAGTAAGGGCCCATATCATCACAGCTAAGAGGGGGAAGAGCCTGGAATCAAATCTGCATTCTGTGTCAGAACTGGCAGGGCCTTGAACTGACCATGAGGCTGGACTATCTTCTATGGGAAGTTCTTCCGTGATAGGGACCATCAGGTTTGCATCCATCTTGAGTTCTGGACACCAACCTAAGGGGACTGTGCTGATATGGTTAGACCTCACACTTCCCTTGAGATCTGTATCCTGAATGACACTAAGAACCAAAATCCTGCATGGAGTGTAGACCAGCATCCCATCCAAAACACTGCCCAAGGCAGGGCTAGAGTCCTACCCTTCCTTCTAAGAATCTGATGAAAAACATGAGCTTTTGTTCAGAAAAACACGCAAAGCTTTACACTCTCAGGTTCTCCTGTTGTCCCCTCCCCACCACCATGTCCCTTCCTCTTGTTAAGCCCTGAGCTCACGCTTCTCACCCCAATGCCACTGCTCTGCCCTCACCTGGCTCTGAGTGTCATGTCCCTTTAGACCAGTGGAAGAAGCTCGATGTACCTGACACATTTTATGCACAAACCAGGCATGGAATCCAGAGTTCAAAGCAAGGGTCCAGCCTCACCATATGGCAAGAACACCAAGTACCATAATCAGGTCATACACAAAACACCTGGAGGACACACTGGAAAAGGCCACTCGGAACAGGGCCAGCAGGACGAGGTCTGGCAACCACAGACGGAAAGGGCAGTGTTCCCAGCAGACATTGGTGCTACCTCACTTTTTGGTTTCTCCAAACCCTCTGAACTCCTTCCTCCCTCAGGACCGCTGTAGCTATGTGTGCTCTCCCTGGAGCTGGAAGGTTCATGCAGGACTCCAGTCCCTGGGCCTACACATGAATATCTCCAACAGCAAGAAAATGAAACCGTCCCTAGCAGGACATGGCGGGGAGAAGGGGAACCCGCATCACCACAGGTCAGACCCAGCAAGGCTGCCGCCATCTCTGTCAGCCATTCAGGGAGACTACCAGGAACCATCACCCGACTCCCAAGGCTTAAAGAATAAGGAGATTTATCATCACATAACTAGTCCCAAGGTAGGTTTTATAGGTTAAATTGTTCCCCCATCACCAAAAAAAGTACGCATATGTTAAAGTCTAAACTCCCAGTATCTCAGAATGTGACCTGATGTGGACACAGGGTCCTCACAGACATAGTCAAGTTTAAGATGAGGTCCTCAGGGTGGGCCCCAGTCCAACAGGACTGATGTCCTTCTAAGAAAGGGAAGTTTGGACACAGACATGGACCACACAGGGTTGAGGCCATGTGAAGATGAGGGCAGAGGTCAGGGTGAGGCTTCTATAGGCCAATGGATGCCAGAGATGGCCAGTTAACCCCCAAGAGCTAGGAGAGGCCTGGGACAGATTCTCCCTCACAGCCCTCAGAAAGAACCAACCCGGGGTCTGCCTTCAGCTCAGGTCATGATCCCGGGGTCCTGAGATAGAGCCCCAGGTTGGGCTCTCTGCTCAGCCAGAAGGCTGCTTCTGCCTGCCATTCTGTCTGCTCATGCTCGCTCACTCTAATAAATCAATAAAATCTGGAAGGAAGGAAGGAAGGAAGGAAGGAAGGAAGGAAGGAAGAAAGGGAGGGAGGGAGGGAGGGAGAGAAAGAAGGAGGAAGGGGGGCGCCTGGGTGGCTCAGTGGGTTAAAGCCTCTGCCTTCGGCTCAGGTCATGATCTCAGGGCCCTGGGATCGAGCCCCGCATAGGGCTCCCTGCTCAGCTGGGGGCCTGCTTCCTCCTCTCTCTCTCTGCCTGCCTCTCTGCCTACTTGTGATCTCTCTCTCTCTGTCAAATAAATAAATCTCGCTGTCAAATAAATAAATAAGATCTTTAAAAAAAAAAAAGGAAGGAAGGAAAAGAAAGAAAGAAAAAGAACCCTGCAGTCACCTTGATCTTGGACTTCTGCCCTCTAGAAAGGTGAGAAAATAATTTTCTGAGGCTTCAGCCCCTCAACCTGTGGTATTCTGTTACGGAAGCTCAAGCAGACTCACGGACTCAGCAAGCCCAGTCCTCTCCTTGTAGGGGGCACAACTCTGTCAGAGAGCCCGCAGCTCGTCTAGGTCCTAGCAGGCCTCCACCTAGACTCCAGCCGGAGCTGGGGTCTGCCTGCCTCCCACGCACAGCGGAAGGACAGTCCCTGCAGGTCCCGATGCCACTGCGCTCCTTCAGCCACAGGCAGGAGTCCACACTGGAGCCGAAACTACGGCAGCTCTTGTCCTTCCCTCTGGGCCTGCTCCCTCCAAGTCTGGACTGTAATGGAGAGGCCCAGGGACCCCTGAACGGAAAGGGGCCCAGACTCCTCCCATGGCTCCCACGGTCATTAGCATGGAACAAACAACCTCATAATGGCGGGCGGCCGGGTGGGGGGGAGGAAACAAATTCAGCTTAATCAGAGAAATAGTTTGCTGGCAAAGTGCTAATTCATCAAAGCACAGCCAACAGAGACGTCCACGCGGCTTTCATTAGCCCAGTGGACGCAATACAGAAGCAACTGCGCATAAGAGGCAAAGAACAATAAGTCCTTCCAAGGAGCTCCTGGGTGTCTGGAGTTTTCACATGAATAAAAGGGAGCTGATTAATCAAAGACAGTGAATAAAAGCCACTTGCTATCCACCGAGACATGGACAAGATCTAAGCCAGATAGTGCATTCCACCCCCCTCCCGAGTCTGTACCCCCTCTCCCATCAGGATGAAATGCGACAAGAGCAGATTTTTAACAAGGCAGCTGCTCGGCCGTCTCGGCTCCATTCCTTTTCCTAAATAATCGATATGTGTGGATCACAGCTGCTGTAAACGTCAAGCCACAATTTGTGACTAATGCCGCTGCAAATCAGCTCGGGCAGCTCATGACCAGCGGTCTTCCCCACTGCAGCCAAGGTGGAACAATGAAAGTGCTCAGGGCTGTGGGGGCATTTTTCTTCCTATCAGCTCTCAGGGCAGGAGGGCCCAAGATTTTATTTAATCCTGCAGACTCCCTGGGAAGCAGGACATCATGGCTTGAGTTTTCCCATGATGCTCAGCTGACCTTGGGAAGCTCAAGGACAGATGGACCCTGATCCGTAAAAGCGTAAGTCCTTGGGCAAAATGACCTGTTGTTCCTAGAGACCAACAGGGAAGAGCGTGCCTCTGGGCCTTCGCACCTGCAGTGCCCTTAGCTCATGATGTTTTGCTTCCTTCTTGCCCTACGGCTAACTTCAGTCATCATTCTGGTTTCAGCTTCGTCTTTTCTTCCTCCAGAAACTCTTCCCTGACCTCTGGGGCTGGGTTGGGCATTTTCCTCTGTACTCCTACAGTTCGTGACACATAGTGAGACCCTGGTTTTCACTTGCCCAACAGCACCTAGCCCTTCTTCCAGTAACAGAAACTCAGTGTCCTTTGGGAGGTCCTATCCACCACTGCACACAGCCTCGGTGGGCTGCCAATCCATGATCCTGCCCACTTTGATGCAAAGAAGTAGACAGAGAGCCAAAACTAAGTGAAATTCTCTGCCCGGGCCACCTGATTCTGAGATAAGGAAAATGGTGAGGAACGATTTGTCCCAAAGGTAGCCGCTGTCTATGTTTCCCGCTTCTTAGGTGCCTGAGGCTGCTGCCCACTCCTGCCCCTGTGGGGCCCAGCTGCTCAGCTCCTCCCCCTACCCCGTGAACCATCCCCATGGCCTCCCAGTGCACTGTCTTTGGACGAACTCGCTGGAGTCTACTTCTGTTGCTTACAACCCAACCCCCTGAGGTCCTGCATCACCCCACCGACTCTACAGAGACTGCCTAAGAAAGGTGGCTGTCCCTCATGTTCATACCCTCAGCACCTAACATGGGGCCTGGCACATGGCACCTGCTCGCCAGTTCCCCGAGTGGAAACTTCCTGAGCCAGTCTGACATGAAACACTTCCGCACAGCTGCTCAAGATGCAAGCGCTGGGAGACCAACGGGATGGAAGAGAAACACGTCAGGCTCCCAGGCACACGTGTCTGGACCCGGATGCCAACCTCAGCACTTGGTAGTCAGAGCCCAAGGGCGTGGAGTTGGCCTGTTAGTCCTCGAACCCACAGCACGCCCCCTGGTACTGGGCAGGTCCTCACGAACTGGGCCTGACTGTGTATCACCCAACGTCAGTCTTACCTATAGCATCTCTACAGGGAGAGGATGTCGTTCCCTCTCCAGACTACTGAGGTTTCCATTAAAGACCAGGCAAAACACACGGCACAGTCCATGTCCTGTGTGTGTCCATTCCCTGCCAGTCAGAGAGCGGGTCCACCCTTCAACTCGTTCCCTAAGGCGTACGGTGTTGTGCAGGGAGAACCTTGACCTAAACCTGCTGCCCCCAGCCCTCCGTCCAAGTCACCTAGTCTCATGTCTGCAACAGAGGAGAAACTTATTCCCTCTACCCTCCAGGGCTCTCCAGCTGGGGCCCCGCGAATCAGACAGGCAAAAGGCAGACTAACAAGGGACATGCACACAGAAGTTTATTAACCCACTCAGTGTACATGTGCAGGGGAGAAACTTGGATGAGGAATTCAAAGGAGTGGTTAGAACCTGCGCTTTATATGACACCTGAACAAAGGACAACACACTTGTAGCGAAGCAAAAAGAAATAGGAGAACGGCTTTAGGTTTTTAGGGATGGCAAGTATATGGGGAAGACTAATGGAAAATTAAGAGTTGCTTCCCAAGGTTTGTTACACAGATTCCCCAGGGGCTGTCTCTGCGCCCAAAAGAATCAAGAGTTGTCCCCAGTGATTAAGAATCATTGCAAGGAGAGGGCAGAGTGTTTTTCTTGGGTCTACTTTCTCTCGATTGCCTTCCGCTCAAAATAATCCTTATGTCAAAAGGGCATGTTTTGGGGTTGTATATTCTGAACCCCTTCACGTCATACATAGAAAGCTATGACCTGGGGTTCCGGCCACCCAAGTATAGCTGTCCAGGACAGGAACGGTACCCTGGGTCACCAGGACCCACAGTGGCCACAAAGAACGTTATAGAAAAGTGCTGATGAGCAGGTGTATCATTGATCTGGCTTTGTACGTAGCTGCCCTGTTGCTCCACCCTCTGAAAACTGTCCCGTCGCCTCCCAAAAGAGATCAGGAAGTCATTCTTCTCTGGGAGAGCAAACACTATCATCTAGATCAAGGGTTGGCAAAGGCTTTCTACAAGGAGCCAGATGATCAATCTTTAAGGCTCCGCGAGCCATCCAGTCTCAGCCACAGCTACTCACCTCTGCCGTGGCAGCATGAAAGCAGCCATAAGTACGAAACCGAAATGGACGTAGCTGTGTTCTAATAAAAGTTTATTTATAGGCACTGGAATCTGAATTCCATACAATTTTTAGGTATCACAAAGTATCATTCTTTTGATTTTTTTTCCCCAGCAATTTAAAGATGGAAAAAAAAATCTTTCTTCCCTCTAGAGCTGTAGGTTATATTTGACCCACAGCCCAGCTTTTGCTCCATCTAGATGCTCAACGATTTGCAAATCCATGGCACGGGGTGACAGCCATCAGCTGCTCACGCCCCTTCCCAGCTAAAACACCCCCAAACAGGCACAGAAAGAAAAAAAACAGCCAAGAAAGCATAGAGAGAAATACAGTCTAGAATAGGGAGGCACAGCAGCGGTGGTTAAAAGCTGTGGAATTTGACCCGGGACAGAATTCTATTACCCTGCTTGCTCTGTGTCTAGCCCTGGGCAATGCAGCTAACTTTTCTAAGCCTTGGCTTTCTCTTACACAAAGATGGGTATATCCAACCTCAGGGGATTAAGAGGGCTGAGTGAAAAATAACCTATTCAAAGCAGTTAGCACACAGCTTGGCACCTAGCAAGAGCTTAGGGACGGTTGGTCACAACAGATCATTTCAACTGTTTCAGTACCCATTAGCCTGAAGAACACCCATACGTTTACAGGATGTAGGTACAGAGCGACCTACACACCAGACAGGTTTGCCGAACCCTGATGAAGATGAATGTGTGTGATCGCCTGGATACGAATGACTTCCTCAGCTCTCCTAGGATATGGGAGGAGACGGGACAGTTCTCAGGGGGCAGGTCAACAGCTAGAAGGTACCGCAGATGAGCCCTGTTGACTTCCTACTTCAGCAGCAGACATCCAGCCTCCTGGGGCCCTCACCTCCCTTTCCTATTCATCCTGCTAACGAGCGAATCTTAGCTCTGCACTGGGACCGAAGGGCCCACAATCCCCTTTAAGTGGTCTTTATCAACAGCCCTGGTCAGCAACCTGCAACACAGCCCTCTAAGCCCCATGGGGCGGGTGGCCTCTAGCCTTTAGGAATCAGGGCCCCCACGCTGTGGACATGGGCACAGACTAGCTGCTGCAGTGACGGGAAGCCATCCAACCAGGAACAGCATGCAGGCAGACTTGCCTCCGGAGGGCGACATGCGAGGTACAAATGAGTGCTTTTTACCTGACGCTTTCCAAGTCGACCTTACTTTCTGAGGCAGTCAGTGGGACCTCAGGTGGGAATCCCATCAGCCTCTCCTCCGCTGTGGCTTCGACTGCAGCACAGCAGGCCCAACACTGCTATAACTTAGCTCTTCCCCTGAACGTCCTGGGCACTTCAGCACTTACCACGTCATCCCTTAACGGGGTGGAAGATAACCAATGGGGGTCTTGAAAGTAAGGGAACTTGGCTAAACTGTCGCTGTGCTCATGTCTTCTCCCACTACTATAACCACCACAATTTATGGGGCAATAAATGAAATTAGCTCCAGCTTTTAACCCACCATCGAATTAGACACGGTTCTCAGTGCAGTATTAGAGGCCAAATAGCTCACTTAGAAGCGCCACAAAATTATCAGAGTTGGGTTCATCTAGAGCCAAAGTAATACATAAAAATGGGCAATTACATACAAACGAGCTCAATAATGCCCAGATTCACTGAGGACCCCAGACGGGTCCCTTGTTCAGGCGGTGCCCTACTTACAAATAAGTTAACGAAAGGTCCATTTTTAACAATTTTGAAATACAATTCAACTGCCATACAACTCACTCATTCAAAGTACACAACACTGTGGGTTTTTAGCAGATTTACAGAGCCACACAACCACCACCTCTATCTAAAAGGTCATTTTTAAGAAGCTCAGAATTCAGGAAACAAGTCAACGACTCAACCTTTCTGGGTACCATGGACCCCCGTGAGCCCCTGAAAACCAGGGGCTCTCTATTTTAAACACCACTTCAGGGAGTTCTGGACCCCCCGAGCTGGCCAAGTATCCTTAACCAAGTCACAGCACTGGGCAAAGGAGTTACATATTCATTTTCACGTGAAGTTGCCTCCCAGCCCCAAATAATCAACTCCTTGATGAAAAGGAGCCAAGCCTGGGCGCCTGGGTGGCTCAGTGGGTTAAAGCCGCTGCCTTTGGCTCAGGTCATGATCCCAGGGCCCTGGGATCGAGGCCCACGTCGGGCTCTCTGCTCAGCAGGGAGCCTGCTTCCTTCTCTCTCCTCTCTCTCTGCCTGCCTCTCTGCCGACTTGTAATCTCTCTCTCTGTGTCAAATGAATAAATAAAATCTTTAAAAAAAAAAAAAAAGAAAAGGAGCCAAGCCTGAATGCGCCAAATTAGAATGGACCGGCCACCCTGACTCATCCACAGCCCTGTCTCCAAGTGCCGGCACGTTGGCTCAATACTGACACGTCAGTGAGAACAGCTAGCTCTTGAGCCAAGAATATGGAAAATGTTCTTCATGGCCAGTCCTCACTAAGCTGCTATCGGCAAAAGAATTGCAGGTTATTTATTCCCCTAAACATAATCAAACTAATGAGACGAGAACAAATCGCGAGTCTAGACCTCAAGGTCCCCAAACTTCTGGGATGCACCAAAAAAACAAAATTCATATGGAAGCCATGGAGATTCTTCACTTAGGGATCTCCAAGTACACAGGATCCTGGCTAATAACCAAAGACTACTTATTGGAAAGAAATAGGAAATTTGGGAACCCGAAGGTGGGGGAACTTGTAATGGAAATCAGCAGTAAGGCGGGCTTGTCTAGAGTCTGACTTCCTTACTCTGGAGCAATACCCAACAGGTGTGGGATTAGTTGCCTCCACCTTTAGCTATAGAAGCCAAGTGGGGAGGGGAATCTTCCTTCTTCTCCGCCAGCTCCTGGCTGTCAGTGGGCGGGTATGTGATTGGGCTTGGCTCCCCACCCTCCCAACGGAGATGTTGAATCTGGAGAGAGCAGAAGCAGCAAAGGGACAATTAGGAATCATTTGAGGGCAGCTATGGAGGGGAGTGGCCCCTGCAGCTGCACGTCTGTTCTGATGGACTGTGTCTACTAAAATAGGGCTCTCATGCTTCCCAATTCTCAACCCTCCAGAACAGCCTTGGTCAGTGCCCATGTTTCAAATATGGCCCTCCAAATCCTTCCGACAGATTCCTTATTCTTACTGAAGGAGATAGTCAGTATTATAACTTACCATTAACACTCTAAGTGATACAAAAACATCTAAGACACCTCCAGGGACTTGGAAGCAAAAATCTCAGAAGCCACATCAAGGCACAAGTATGAGGGAAAAACAGCTGAGATGCAATGACTGCTAACCTTTCTTTCCCCCCCCACCCCTTTTCCTAGTGTTTCCTCACTCTCTCAGGAGTCAAGGCCTCAGACAAGGACATCTGCTGGGAAGAGCTTGGGTCCCCAGGTTAGGATGGTGAGAGGAGGAATATGCCCCATTGGCAAATAATCAGAAGGGAAGCAGTGGACTTGACCTCTCTTAACTAAACCACCCACACTAGGGAGAAGTCATCCCCTCAGAGAACCCAAGTATGACGAGACAGCTCAGAGCCAGCTGACTCCAGAGGGGCCACCTAGTGTTTACACACAGTGGGCTCTGAAGCCAGAAGCCCCTAGGTTCAAAGCGCAGCTCTGCCCCCTGGCCAGCTGTGGGCTGGAGACAAAGGATGGAGAAAAGGACTATCTCGTGGGTGCAGGATTAAGTAAATACTTATAAAACTATGTAGAACCGTGCCTAGAATACAAAAGAACTATATAATGTCTAAATAAATGCTTGAGAAAGCAGCTCTGTAGAAACAGTCAGGCAATGCATTATGTAAAAGGTGACTGAAAAAAATGTGAAGCTTTTGTACCCATAAAATGATGGGATATTAATACAAAAGGACAGAAAAAAAATGTATAGCTCTTAAGATTTAAAAATGACTAAAGTTAAAAACAGAAGAGCGATAGTACTATGACAGTCTCACAAAAATACAGAAGAATCAAGATCAAGATAAAAAAAAGGAAAATTTCAAAAAAGTCAATCCAGGAGCTAAATATAAAAACAAGAGAAGTTCTGGGCAATAAATGGGGAGGGTTGCACATACATGTTTAAATTTTATTGGAGTAGAGAGCACATAGTTTATAGATAATAATAAAATATACAATATTCTTTCATGAGAATGCTATGTAGTCGATTGATTCTCACAGAATGTTTCATCGGTTTTTGTCAAACCTTTTTTATCTGTAGGTAGCTATTAATGTAAATAACAAGTATAATTTTAGCAAGAATCTTAGCTGATATTTCTATTGGTGTTAATGATTAACAGGAAAGTGGAAACAAAAATAGGTGTTGGAAGAGCACTCACTGATCAATGACATGAGAGACTTGGATAAATTTGACAAGAGTTTAATTTTGTTATTTCGGTGGATTTGACACACAATGTTACATTAGTTTCCGATGTACAACATAGCGACTGGACAAGTAATCACAAGTGAAGCTACCATCTGTCACTACACAACGCTACTGCCAGACCGCTATGTTCCTTATGCCCTGCCTTTTACTCCTGTGACTTGTTCATCCCGTAACTGAAAGCCTGTGATTCACACACCCCTTCATCCATTCTGACCGTTCCCCCATGACCCAGCCCTCCGGCAACGGTCCGTCAGTTTATTCTCAGTGTTTACAGGTCTGATTCTGCTTTTTGTTTGCTTATTTATTCACTCGGGTTGTTCTTCTTTTTTTCACATATATTTTTTAAAGATTTTATTTATTTATTTGACAGAGAGAGAGAGAGAGAGAGATCACAGGGAGGCAGGGAGGCAGGCAGAGAGAGAGGAGAAAGCAAGCTCCCTGCTGAGCAGGGAGCCCGACGCGGGCCTCGATCCCAGGACCCTGAGATCATGACCTGAGCCGAAGGCAGAGGCTTTAACCCACTGAGCCACCCAGGTGCCCCTTTTTCACATATTTTATAATATTGTTTTAAAAGTTTTAAACTGCCAGGGCACCTGCATGGCTCAGTCGGTTAAGCATCTGCCTTCAGCTCAGGTCATGATTTCAGGGTCCTGGAATCGAGGCCCGCATTGGGCTCCCTGCTCAGCGGGTAGCCTGCTTCTCCCTCTCTCTCTGCCCCTCTCCTCTGCTCTCTCGCTCTCTAATAAATAAAATCTTTTAAAAAAATAAAATAAAAAAATTTTAAACTCCCAATCGAGTACCTACCAGGTATAACAAATGAAAAATGCATGTCACACTGTGAAGTTTCTGAACATCAAGGATAAAAAGATCCTAAAAACTTCTGAAAATATAAAATAGGTATAAAAATAAGAATAGCAGCAAGTAACATGACATGTGGTCAAGCAAGAGGTGCTTGGGAAAGTGCTCAACATCACTAACCATCAGGGAAACGCAAATCAAAACCACCCTGAGATGCCACCTCATGCCTGTTAGAACGGCTGTTATCAAAATAACAAGAGAAAGCAAATGCTGGACATAATGTAGAGAAAAAGGAGCTCTCAAGCACGGCTGGTGGGAATATAAATTGGCCTGCACTAATGGGAAACAGTGTGCAGGTTCCTCAAAAAATTAAAAATAGAACTATCCTATGACCCAGTAATTCCCCCTCTGGGTATATACCCAAAGAAAATGAAAACAGGATCTCGGAGAGCGATCTGCACGCCCATGTTCACTGCAGCATTATTCCCAAGAGCCAAGACATGGAAACAACCTAAGCGTCCAGTGACAGGCAAATGGATAAAGAAAAGGCAGCATGTGTAGACAGTGGAATAGATTACATATAGAGTGCAATATATTTATCCATAAAAAAGAAGGAAAGTCCGCCACTTACAACAACGTGGATGCCCCTTGAGGGCATTATGTTAACTGAAACAAGTCCAAGAAACACAAATACCGTATGATTCTCTTGTATGTGGAATCTAAAAATACTCAGAGATACAGAGAAAGGACTTGTGATCGCCAGGGGCAGGGAGAAGGGGGCGGACAAAACGGCGGAAGGTGGTCAAAAGGTACAAACTTTCAGGAATAAGATAAATAAGCCCTGGGGACATAATGTAAGTGACGCCAGTTTACAATACTATATTGTATATTTGAAAGTCGCTAACAGAGTAAATCTTAAAAGTTTGAATCAGAAGAAAAAATTGTATAACTATGTGAAGGGATGGATTTTTTGTTTTGTTATATTTTCTACTCACATATAATGTATTATTTGTTTCAGGGGTACAGGTCTGTGAATCATCAGTCTTACACAATTCACAGCACTCACCATAGCACCAACCCTCCCCGATGTCCATCACCCAGCCACCCTATCCCTCCCCACCCCCANTTCAGGGGTACAGGTCTGTGAATCATCAGTCTTACACAATTCACAGCACTCACCATAGCACCAACCCTCCCCGATGTCCATCACCCAGCCACCCTATCCCTCCCCACCCCCATCCCCAGCAACCCTCAATTTGTTTCCTGAGATTAAGAGTCTCTTATGGTTTGTCTCCCTCCCCAGTCCCATCTTGTTTCATTTTTCCCTCCCTTCCCCCCAGGACCCCCCCAGACGGTAACTAAACTGTTGTGATAAGCATTTGATACATATAAATAAATCATCACGTTGTGTATCTAAAATGAAGACAATGCTATACGTCAATGATAGTTTCATAAAAGTGGAAAAAAATAAACCTCAGCAAATGTAAAACAACTGAATCCACAGAGAGTGGATTCTGAGACCAAATGGACTCAAACTAGAAACTGAAAGAGAACACATCAGGAGAATCTCCAAGGATTTGGAAACTAAGTCACACATTTCTAAATAACTCATGGGTCAAGGAGGAAGTCTCAAGAGAAATCAAAAATACACTGAACTGAATGAAAATGAAAATACCACCTATCAAAATTTCTGGGACATGGCAAAGGCTGAGAGGAAAATTTATAGCACAAAATGCATAACTAGAAAAGAGGAAAAGTCTCAAATCAATCATCTAAGCTCCAACCTCA
Organism: Ailurus styani; assembly: GCA_002007465.1. Taxonomy (NCBI): domain Eukaryota; kingdom Metazoa; phylum Chordata; class Mammalia; order Carnivora; family Ailuridae; genus Ailurus; species Ailurus styani. The sequence goes on from LNAC01000124.1 coordinate 101,629, forward strand.
AGAACCTACAAAAATAAGAGTAAATTACATCCCCAGCAAGCAGAAGGAAGAAAACACTACAGATCAGAAATCAATGCAATTGAAAAGAGAAAAACAATAGGGGCAGAAAAAAAACAGTGAACCAAAGAGCTTTGAAGAGATTGATGAAATTGATCTTCCAGCAAGACTGACAAAGAAAGACCAGCATGTATCAAGAAACGAAACAAAAGGATTGAAGGGGCAATGAGGAACTATTTGAACAACTGTATTCAAGTGAATTTGTCAACTTTATGAAATTAATCTCGTTTACAAACACAATTGACCACAACTCACCCAAAAGGAAACAAACCACTTGAATAGCTCTGCAGCTCTTAAGGAAACAGAATTCATAATACAAAACTCCCAAAAAGGAAATCTTCAGGCCCAACTGGTTTCACTTTAGAGTTCTACCGAATATTTAAAGAATGAATACTAATTCTACACCGGAAAAGGAAATAAAAGGTATACAGATCAGAAAAGAATAAAATGGCGCTATTTGCAGATAACATGACTGTTTACATAGAAAATCCCAAGAAATCTGCCAAAAACTCTTAGAACTAGCAAATGAGTTCATCAAAGTCACAAAATACAAGATCCAGACACAAAATCAATGATATTTTCTTGCATTTGCAATGAACACATGAACATCACAGTTAAAAATCCAATACCACTTACAATCATTCAAAACGTAAAAGATTTAGATAAAATCTAAAAAAGCATGTTCAGGGGAGCCTGGGTGGCTCAGCTGGTTAAGCATCTACCTTCAGCTCAGATCATGATCCCAGGGTCCTGGAGTGGAGCCCCCATCAGGGAGCCTGCTTCTCCCTCTCTCTGCTTGTGCGCTCCTGCTCTCTCTGTCAAATAAATAAAATCTTAAAAAGAAAAATTAAAAATAAAGCATGTTCAGGGCTTTTAGGCTGAAAACTACACAACACAGATAAATCAAATAAGGTCTAAATAAATCATGTTCATGATTGAAAGAGTCAACGTAGTGAAAATGCCAATTCTCTCCAAACTGATACAGAGGTTTGACACAATTCCTGTCAAAGTCCTAGCAAGATTTTTTTGTACATACAGACAAGATTATCCTAAAATTTTACAATTATTCTCAAATTATGTGGAAAGGCAAAGGAGCTATAACAGTGAAACAATTTGGAATTTAAAAAAAGAATAAAGCTGGAAGAATTAGTCTATCTAATTTCAAGAATTACTATATAGCCATAATAATCAAGACTATGTTGCCCTAGGAAGACAGGAGACAGGTAGCACACAGATCAGGAGAACAGAACAGAGAATCCAGGAGTACCCACAAACATGCCCACCCGACCTCTGATGAGACACAAGAGCAATTCAATGAAGGAAACAGGTTTTTAACAAATGACACTGAAATGCATATTCATAAGAGGAAAGAAGATCCCTGACTGAAGTCTCACACATTATTCAAAAATTAACTAAAAAATGGATCACCAGCTTAAATGTAAAATAGAAAACTTTTAGAAAAGAAAACACACAGGATGCCTGGGTGGCTCAGTCGGTTAAGAGGCTGCCTTCAGCTCAGGTCATGATCCCAGGGTCCTGGGATCAAGTCCCACATCAGGCTCCTTGCTCAGCCGGGAGCCTGCTTCTCCCTCTGCCTGCTCTGCCTGCTGCTCCCCCTGCTTGTGTGCGTGCTCTCTCTCTCTCTGACAAATAAATACAACCTTGAAAAAAAAAAAGGAAGGGAGAAAGAAAAAAGAAAACACCAGAGAAACTCTTGGGGACCTAGGGCCAAGAAAAGAGTTGTTAGACTTGACACCAAAAGCATGATCCATAAAAGAACAAACAGGACTTCATAAAAAAAAAAAAATATTTTGTTCTTTCTGTTGTTGTTGTTTTGTGAAAAACCCTGTTAAAAGGACAAAAAGACAAGCCACAGACTGGAAGAAAGTATTTGCAAACCATATATCTAGGGTAGAACTGTTGTCTAGAATATAGAAAGAACCCTCCAATGCAACAGTAAAAAACAAACAATGCAATTAGAATATGAACAAAAGACAGCAGACATTTCACCAAAGAGGATACACAGATGGCAAATAAGCACATGAAAAGATTCGCATCATTAGCCATTAAAGAAATGCAAATTAAAACCACGACAGCTAAAATAAAAAATAATGACAACATCAAATGCTGTCAAGGATGCAGAGAAATCACTCTCTGAATCACTCATACACTGGAGAAGGTAATACAGTACAGCTGCTTTGGAAAACAGTTTGGCAGTTTCTTAAAAATAAAACAAAACTAGGTATACATCTCAATGACTACACTCCCAAGAATTTATTCCAGAGAAATGAAAACAGAAAAGAAAAAAAAAAATCTGTGTGCAAGAGTGTATCTATAGCAGCTTTAGTCACCACAGCCCCAAACTGGACACAACCTAGATGCCTTCCTACTGGTAGAGTGTTAGCTGGGGTGCATCCGTGGAACACAACGTAGCAATGAAAAGGAACAAAGTAGCAACAGCCCCAATAACCTGGAGGAACCTCTAGAGAACTATGCCAAGTGAAAGGAGACAATCGCAAAAGGTTATACATACTATGTGATTCCACGTATAACATTCTTGAAATGACAAAATTATAGAGATGGAGAACAGATTATTAAGGGTTAAAGAGAAGGGAGGTAAGTTGATGTGGCTATAAAAGGTCAAGGTGAGGGGTCTCCATGGTGATAAGATGTCCTTTATCTTGACGGAATCAAAGTCAATGTCCCATTGTCCTGTTGACTTCTACAGTAACCACTGGGGGAAACTAGGCGAAAGGTACCCAGGATCTCTATATTTTCTTACAACTACACGTGAATCTACAATTAATCTCAAAATTTAAAGTTTCATTAAAAGCAAACAAAATACAAGGAAGTGATACCTATGGAAGTCAGGACAGTAGTTACTTTGGGAGGGAAAGAGGGCAGCTGTAATTGGTCCTGGGTGACTGGCAACCTTCCACTCCAGTCTTGGGTGGTAGTGAGGAGGGAGTTTACTTCATGTAATTCACCTGTATGCATATATAGCAGCCGTTCTTTCTGTGTCCGCCCAGGACTTAGCAAACGTGGGGAAAGTGTTCCTAGCCAATCCACAGTCCACATGGAGCATAAGCAAGAAAGAAGCATTTGTCTTCAGCCACGAAGCTTCTGTTGGTTACTGCAGCATAAAGGGCCCGTCCTGACTGATACGCAGTGGGAGACTGGGTGCAAAGGTAAAATTGTCTGGACTCCAAAACCTTAGAGATGAATTACCAACACTGAACTAGCAACAAATGCCAGTGTGCCCTTGGGGAGGGGGAGGGGGCTGGCTGTTTGATGAGGTTAAAAGGCAAAGACTCAGGGACGCCTGGCTGGCTCAGTCTGTTAAGCATCCGACTCTTGATCTCAGATCAGGTCTTGGTCTCAGGGTTGTGAGTTCAGGCCCCACACTGGGCTCCACACTGGGTGTGGAGCCTACTTAAAAAAGGAAAAAAAAAAAACAAAAAACAAAAACGCAAGGACACAGACCAATTTCCTGCATTATACCCCAAGGCCCACACCTACAAGACTCTGGGTCTCTTCCATGGATCTCCCTTGCAGTTTCAACAGGGCAGAAAAATATCCAAATATTCATATCACAAACTGAACTGTACCCCCACCCAAATTCTTATGTAGCAATCCTCACTCCCAGTACACCTGAGAATGTGGATGTATGTGGACCTAGGGCCTTGAGAGCCGTGGTGGAGGCTACAAGTCATAGGGTGAGTCCTCATCCTGCAGGACAGGCGTGCTTCCGAGGCGGAGGACAGACCACAGGGACACAAGTGGGCACAGAGCGGAGGCCACTCGCCCACAGGACAGGGTGAGATGGGCAGTCGCCTGCAAGCCGAGGGGAGGGGTCTCGGGACAAAGCGACCCTGCCCCCAGCTTCCCCTTGGACTCCCAGCCTCCAGAACTGTGTGTGGAACTCGGCCGCAGCCACGGAGACCGCGACAATCCAGCAGAGAGGGCGCCCCTACATGGTCAGACGGGGGCACACCGCTACCAGCACACCGCTGAGCTTCCGCGGTGCCTCGCCACCCCGGAGGGCTCACTACAGACAGACAGACAGACAGACACCCGCCGGCACCTTCTCCCGCCGCCCAGCACCCCCCCACACACACACACACACAGTGGCTGTGGGGGGTCACACACAGGGGCAGAGCCAGGATCAGACCCCAGGCACCCGGAGCCCAGCCCCTCACCCTTCTGCGGCCTGCCCCGCGGGGCCTCCTCCAGCAGGACGGGGAAGGGGCGCAGGGGCAGGCTGCGGTGACATCGGGATCAGTGCGGGGCCCCACAGGGCTGAAGATGAGCTGGAAGAGTGGAGGGAGCACGGAGGACTTCGGAAAACCCGGCTTGAGTGAGAACGTGAGTGGGGGTTCCCGGGGCAGCGGTTCGGCCAGCAGGGCGTCCCCTCCAGCGGCTCTGCGGTCTCCCTGCCCGTGGGGGTGAGGGCCCGGCAGCGGCTGGGCAGCCCCCCGCCTCCCTGCGTCCAGAGTCAGAGTGGGCTAGCGTGCCCCCTGCCCAGCAGCCAGACCTCACACGGAGCCGTGCAAGCAGGCGGTCCCAGGAGAGCCCCTCCTGGCGTGGGGGCGATGGCAGCCTGCTCTGACAAGCCTCAGGGGCCCCAATGTCCACCAAGGTCTCAGGCGGTTAGCCAGACCTTGTTGGGGGCAGGGGGTGTGAGGAAGTCTCCCCTGTGTGATCCCAGGAAGAACAGCCTTCCTGCTCCCCCCACCCCTCCTTTTCTTCTTTGATCCAGGAGGGAAGTCACCCTGTCCTACATCATACCCCAAGTGGCCATCTGACCCTCCTCACTTGTCCAGCGTTGGGGAATGCACACCTTCACAAAGGGGCCCTTCTGCTTTTCAGAGGGTTGAATGCATCCCAAATATAAAAAATGTCTGTCAACAAGCCTGCATGCCAACTGAGCCTGATGTAAAACAAAAACAAAACCAGGAAAGGCTGAAAAGAAATGTATGTGGCTATTGCTGGGGAGCCTGAGCGAAACCCTCCCCTACCCCAGGTTCCAACCCCAGCTCCACCCAATGTCCCACAGCCAGGCAGGGACCGGTCCTAGTCACAGGGGGGCCATGGGATGGCACTGTCCTCAAGGAGGTGTCAGGATGGTGGGAAAGCTCAGTATCGGGTCTGGCCCATCATAGACTTGATCACTGGCATATTTCTAGATGAAAAGGTAATCCAGGGGCGCCTGGGGGACTCAGTTGGTTAAGAGGCTGCCTTTGGCTCAGGTCATGATCCCAGGGTCCTGGGATCAAGCCCCGCATCGGGCTCCCCGCTCAGCGGGAAGCCTGCTTCTCCCTCTCCTACTCTCCCTGCATGTATTCTCTCTCTCTCTCTCTCTCTCTCTGTGTCAAATAAAAAAAAAATTTAATCTTAAAAAAAAAAGGCAATCCAGCCTTTCCAGGAGGCATTTTCTATGCCACTAGTCCTGGCCCTGCCCTGAGGCCACACCTGGAGTTCTGTTATGGAAGACATAGCTTAGCATTTGGGGACAGATAAACCCTATCACCCCAAGCTCCCCCTTCCTTCCAGCCACACAATCCCAATCATTCTCCGTGTTACAAAGTTTCACTTCCTCCTGTAAGGTCGGGGGCTCCACCCACACTGGCTCTCCTACATGGACTGTGGACTGACGCCGTCGCTGGGGACCGACAGAGGAACAAAGTTCGGAAGAGACACGGCACAGAACAGGCCTGGTGTCAGGAGGAGAGGACAGAGCCGTGCAGCCGTAGCCAGCCCAGGCCCATCCCCTCGGCAGAAAGGCTGGAACCAGGGTCCTCTCCCAGCCCCCAGCTCAGCACAGCGAAGCAAGGGACACGGTGTCTCAGCCGGCACGTGGTTGGAAAACGTCCTCCCCGAGCCGTGGGCGTACGGAGGTGCTGGCAAGATGGAGGGAAACCGGGATAAATTAAAGCAAGTAAATCTGGCCCCGGCCATCCAAGGTATGGGTCTTGGGTCACACTGGCGGCACCTTCTGCAGGCTCCCTTCCCTTTTTCACATCCAGCCTAACCAGGGACTCGGGTCTCCGGCTGGCATCTGCAAGGGGATGCCAAGCCAGGGGAATTTTATTAGACCTTTGGAAGCAGCGGAGGGTCCGCAGTGCCCAGAGCTGGAACCAGAGAAGCCCTCCTGAGACAGCTGGTCAGGGAGGCTGTCACTGCGCCAGGAGAAGAGCACCCCAGCCGCGCCTCTGCACCGGAGCTCTCCCCGCCCTCCATCCCCCCACCCACGTAGCTGTTCGGAGGAGACTGAGGGCTCTTTGGCAAAAATGTGATTTCTTCAAGACTGCAGAACGAGTTGGAAAGAGATGCCCGGGAAGCTGGCTCTCCCCAGCCCCTGCCCTGTGCCAGGAGGGCCCTGCTCCCAGATTCTCCCACAGCCCCTCTACCCTCTCCCAGCAGGAGTCCTGCAGCATCCCCTGATTCAGAGGGGATGGACATGGGAGGTCTTGGGTGCCATCAGGCAAACCAAAGAGCCTTAGGAAGCCAAGGAAAAGCCTTGCACCTCACACATTGGCAGCTACTGGAAGATGTTCCATGAAGACTAGAGCACAGAATATCTCCCACTTGAACCTTCTGGAACAGACCAGTGGTCAGAACTAACCAACAAATTCAGTGAAGTTGCAGGATACCAAATCAAGATCAAAAATTGGTTATGTTTATATACGTTAATAACAAACTATCAGAAAGACAAATTCAGAAAACAATCCCAGGGCACCTGGATGGCACAGCTGGTTGAGTGCCCAACTGGTTTTAGCTCAGGTCCTGATCTTGGGGTCGTGAGATCGAGCCCCACATTGGGCTTCACAGTCAGCACAGACTCTGCTTGTCCCTCTCCTTCTGCCCCACCCCCACCCTTATGCACGCTCTCTCTTCTCTAAGATAAAATAAATCCTTTTTTTAAAAAAGGAAAAAAGAATACGATTCCATTTACAACTGTATCAAAAAGAATAAAATACCTAGAAATAAACTTAACCAAGAAGGTGAGAGACCTGTACACTGAAAACTATAAGATCCTGATAAAAAATTGAAGACACAAATAAATTCAAAGATATACTGTGTTCATGGATCGGAAGAATTATTATTAAATGTCCACAGTCTCTGAAGCCACCTACAGATACAATGCAATCGCTATCAAAATTCCCATGGTATTTTCACAGAAATAGGACAATCCTAAAATTTGCATAGAAACACAGAAGACCCCACACTGGCACAGCAATCCTGAGAGACAACAAGTTTCACACTTCCTGATTTCAAACTCTGTTACAAAGCTCTAGTAATCAAAACAGTATGGTACTGGCATAAAAATAGATACATAGATCAATGGCACAGAATACAGTGTCCAGAAATAAACCCACACATCTATGGTCGATTCACTGACCTCAAAGGAGCCAAGAATAAACAATGGAGAAAAGATGATCTCTTCAATAAATGGTGTTGGGAAAACTAGACAGCCACAGGCAGAAGAATGATACTGGACCACTAGCTTATGTCACACAAAAATGAAAAAATAAATTGAAAAAGAACGGAAGACTTCATCCACCATCTGCAAATTTAGAGGTGTTTAGCCCCTATAAGGTGGTTTCTTCCTCCGTAAATATTAGAACAAATGAAAAAGCCTGTCTCCAAGTTCCTCATATCAGAGAGATCATATGATAATTGTCTTTCTCTGATTGACTTATTTCGCTTAGCATAATACCCTCTAGGTTCCATCCACGTCATTGCAAATGGCAAGATTTCGTTTCTTTTGATGGCTGCATAGTATTCCATTGTATATATATACCACATCTTCTTTACCCATTCATCTGTTGATGGACATCTAGGTTCTTTCCATAGTTTGGCTATTGACGACACAGAGGGTATTTAATAAGGATTATCAATTATTGCCTTTTAACATGGCCATTCCACTTCCATTCCAATAAAAATCATACTGTGGGCAAAAATGTACAAGGATGCCCACATGAAAATGCATAAGTAATCCAAATGCTAGCTACAACGTGTGCCCTCTACCACCACCACCATCATTTAGAGAAATGGAGTAGTAAAAATCTTAAAGCGTAAAAGCCCAGTATGAATGACATCATAATGAACCCTTAGAGTCCATACCCAGAGCTAGGCACTCTCCTAAGTGCCTTTGGTATAGCAATCAATTTAACTTTCCCCAAACACATGCAGGAAAGGTCAGCGATAATCTCCCTGTTAAAGATGAGGATATTGAGGTTAACAGCATCTCAAGGTCACACTGGTGGATCAGGTTAGCTAATCTCTGTTTACCTAAAAATCCGAAGGATTATGCATTAAAGGGTCAATCGGTATCTGGGGATTTCTTTGGATTCCATTTTACTTCAATGTACATTTTCCAATGAGAAAATTAAAAATTTTGGTGTTTAAGGAATCACACGAGCCTTGGCCCCATGCCTGGGGTGCTGAAGCAGCACACACAGGTGAGATGCTCACTAGGAGCTGGGCACACCCTCTAGGCCTACAAAGTCACAGAAGGGATGGATGGCCCCCAGGGCAGACCACACTTCCCTGGGCTCCCAGGTGAGCACTTGAGGGCTCCATGCCCCTGCTTTCCTCCCCCTGTTCGTGCCTTAGTCCAGCCGGCAACACCTAAAGGCAATTGGGTAAAATGAAGCAGGTGTGAACCAGGTGTCAGCTGGCTTGGAAGGACTCACTCAGCAGGGCTCTGGGAAGGCACGGCGGGGTGGGGGTGGGGGACCCCCACAGCTGTAGAAACTGTTCTTTGCCCAAGAATGATAGCATCTGGCAACATCCTACCAGCCAATGACAAAAGTGGTCCACGTGTTCGCCCCACTGTCAAAGAAGCTTTCACATCAGATGGCAAGAAAGACAAGATGGTTTAAAATCCTAAAATCCTCGGCATCAAGCAAAAGTCCGAGCCACAACCCCAAGATGTAGGCAGGCGTTAAAAGCCACTTGAACACTCTTTAGAGTCCTCAGGGCCCCACTTGACATTGGTGGCCTTCACATCCAAAGCCATGAGCTATAATTAAGAGCAGGGGGAGCCACCGCCCCTGCTGCTGGGCTGAGGGCCAGGGCTGGCTGACAAGCTCAGAGAGAAGAACTAGAACTGGGCAGGACGTCCCAGAAGGGCACAGCTGAGGGGCTTAGCCCTCTGAATAGGGTCTCCAGATTTGGCAAATAGAGTATGCTCAGTTACATTTTCATTTCAGACCCACAACAAACCATTTTTAGTGGAAGTATGTCCCATACAATACTTGGTACATATTTAAACTTAGGAAAAAAAATTCACTCCTTGTTTATCTGAAATTCAAATGTGCAGGGTCTTACCTGGCAACCCTACCTCTACAGTAGTGACATTTAAAATAAAATCCACCTAGGACTCCTGGGTGGCTCAGTCAGTTGGGTGTCCACTCTTGATTTCAGCTCAGGTCATGATCTTGGGGTCCTGGGATCAAGTCCCACATCAGGGTTCATGCTCAGTGAGGAGTCTGCTGGAAAGCCTCTCTCTCCTCCCCTCCCCCCAACTCTCTTGCTCCCTAAATATCTCCTCCCCTCCCCCCAACTCTCTCTTTCTCCCTAAAATAAATAAGGGTTTTTTTTAAGTATAAAATAAAAGCCACCTTATATTCCCCTCTGGCCATGAAAACAGTCTGCACATATAGATTCCTCCACAGAAGCAGGCCAGGGTTGAAAATTGGGCCGGCTGAATGCTCCACCCAGATCTGAGGCTGTGAACCAGCCAATCTCACACAGCTGCATTCAATCCCCAACTCATTAAGGACTTCTCTGGGGTCACATTCTCCCCAGGATGTCTTTCAGTGCATCCCACAGTGAATCCTGAAGGCCTAGTGGGTGCTGGATGCAGTAGCCAACAAAGGAACAGACAGATAAGGTCTGTCTGCTCTTATGGGGCTGACATTCTAGAGAAGCTGAGAAACTAGAAAATGTCAGACGGTGAATCAAATCAACAAGGCCAAATGACAGGTAGGCCACATTAGACTGAATGGTCAGGGAAGGATGCTGAGGGAACAACACTTAAGCTTAGAGCCACGTGACTTTTGGAAAACTCACTGCAGGAAGGCAGCTTAGTTTGTGCAAAGGCCCTGTGGCAGAAGAGAGAAGCAAAAATACAATTGGTATGGCTGGATCAGAGAGAGCAAAGAGGAAGATGGTGGTGTGTAAGGTGAGGCTGGGGCCAGTGGGACTTTTAAACCAGACAAAGGAGTTGGGTTTTATCCTAAGTGCACAGGAAATCCTCAGGATTTTTATAGTGACATGATCAATTCAGAGATGGGCACAGAGTCCAGAGAAACACACAGCATCATAGGCTGCCAAGACCAGGGCTAGGAAGACACACATGGGGCAACTTCAGGGTGCAAAATCCAAGGGCCCCCACACTCTTAGCTTCATGCAAGTGCTGACTCTCAATGGCTCCCCGGCCCCCCTCCTCAGGTCCAGCATGGAAGTCTGCTGACTGAAAGTCACATGACAGAGAGTGACCTTCGCCTACCTCACCCCACCACCAAACCTGCTCCTCCTGTGACCCTGCCGCCAAGTGGGAGGACAGATCAGAAGAGAGAAACTTACTTTGTGCTCCATCCCTGGGGCACAGGCCACTTTCCACTAGACGCTTCATGGCCCACCGGCCAGCCTCTTGTGAAGAAGGCAGACCCTGGGCCAGGAGGCCCTCTGGGAGCCGCAGTGGCCTCCCGCTGAGCCACGGCAAGCCAAGGCCGGCGGGGCAGTCTGAGGCTCCCAGTCTCCTAGCCGTCGGGGCCCGGCGGGTCAGGAGCTGGACACCCCACCGCCGAGCCTGCCTTCGGCTCACCCCTGAGCAGGGGGGCGGACGCCAAGCCCCCCACTGCAGAGCAGAGAGCCCAGGGACCTGCTCCACAACCCCCTCCGCCAGCCGCCTCGGAGGCCTCCAGGCTCCTCTCGACCTCCATCAGCATTAACGAGGAGCAGCCGTTTCACCCCCGGGCCAAGGAAGGACCCCCACCTGCTCCCGCCAAGGTGCCCAGGACGGTGGCCCTGCTTCCCCGGCGCCAACCTCGTGTCTGGGAAGCGGTGGCCCAGTCGTCCCCTCATCCCCCGGGGGAGACCGCAGAACGGACCCCAGAGCGACTGCGCGCTTCCCCAGGGGTACAGACAAGGACAGACTGGGGTCATCACAACAGGAAGCTTCGGCTAGAAACCAGGCGCAGCGGGGGGGCGAGGGACAGCTCACACCACGCGAAAACAATCGTAACAACGTACGGTAGGAAACGCGCCGGGGGCGTGAGCGCGCTCCTGCTCTCTCCCAAGCCACCTGCGGGCACTGCCTCCCCGTCCCCGATGACGTGGACCATGCGGTGCTCACGTGACCCGGCGACGTGAGGCGCGCGCGTGACGTAGGCGTGACGCAGGCGTGACGCAGCGTGAGGCCGCTCGTGCCCGGGCGCACGGTGTCAGAAGGCGGG
>LNAC01000124.1:116412-139616 GCA_002007465.1 Ailurus styani
AAAAGAACGGGGGGTGGGGGGGAGGGAGCCCTCCCCCTCCCCCCCACATGCCGCCCCACCCCTCGCCTCTCCCAAGGGAGGAACCAGATCGGGAACTTTCTCCCATGAAATGGACTTTGTAGAATTTTAAATCTGGAAAAAGACTCAAGCCAGCAGCTCAGGCAAAGAAGGGAGGTTTTCAAAGTGCGCAGGCCAACAGGGTCGATCAGCGAGGCTCTGACGCGTCCACACGCTGCTGACTCCCAGAGATGGTGGAAGGCTAGGGAAGGTGGGGTGGTTAGAAGGGAAAGTCGGCCTCCTCCTGAAGGTCTTCCTCGGACAGGACTGGAGCCGACCCCTGAGCCAGACCACAGTCCCCGCCATGGCAAAAGACAACTCAAGAAGCAAAAAGCAGGATCAAGGAGCTCTTGAAAAATTGCATAGTAGGAGAGGCCTCACCCCAGCAGGAAGGCTGAGCTGCAGAACACGGTCCCAGGGGCTGCACCCAAGTGTCGTCCATGGTGTGGAATCAGCTGCCTTCCTGCCTCCCTGGGGTTTGGGACCCTCGTCTGAAGACCACACACACACTCACACACACACGCACACATGCATGCGCATGTGCACGCACACACATACACACACACACTCTCTCTCTCTCTTCCTTTCTCTCACAGGCTCATAAAAGTGGAATAGGTCGGTACTCCCTGCAGCGCAGGCCAGTCCCTTTGGCTTCACTGATTCCAGGTCACTTCAGGTGCTGAGGAGAAAAAGAAAAGAAAAACGGTAACAGCGGCCGCGTACTCAGTGCTTACCCTGGGTTGTTGAAGCATTACCTCCCTTAATTTTTCCAAGTAAAGGATTGAATGGAACGCCTGGGTGGATCCGATGGTTAAAGCCTCTGTCTTCAGCTCAGGTCATGATCCCAGGGTGCTGGGATCGAGTTCTGCATCGGGCTCTCTGCTCTGGCGGGGAGCCTGCCTCTCCCTCTGCCTGCTCTGCCTGCTGTTTCCCCTGCCTGTGCGCATGTGCGTGCGCTCTCTCTCTCACTCTGACAAATAAATACAGTCTTTAAACAAAAAAAGATCGACTGCAGTACACCATACATATAGAGAAAAGCACAGCCTGATGCATGTTCACAGTGAACACACCTGCGTGAGCAGCTCCCACAAAAGAAACGGAACATGACCAACCTCCCCTTCGCCCCCAACCCAGGCTGCCTTGTAGGACCACCACTACCCCTCACTCCCAGAATAAATACTCTGACCTCTATCTCCAGAGACTGATTTTCTCCATTTTCAACGTAAATAAATGGAATCAATCCGTCCGTATACTTTGTGTCTGGCTCCTTCCGCACGACACGTCTGTGACCCATCCCTCCCAAGCCTGTGTGTGCAGTTCCGTCCACGTCCTTGCTATGGGAGTCTACTGGAGGATCGTGCCTCCTTCATCGGGCTGGTCCACTGCCAAGGACAAGTGGGCAGGTTCCAATCTGGGGCCGCCCTGAGTCATGCTGCCAGGACACGCTCATCTGTGTCTGGAGGACACGTGCGGTGCACACACATGCATACTGATGCCGAGCAGTGCTGGCTGGTGGGGTGTGCACCTGTAATGTACGAACTCTCCCGTGTGTGCGTTCTGGCGTGCGTGTGCCTGCATCCCCACTGTGTGTTTCCCTGGCGGTGTAACTGCTGGGTTCCGGGACACGCGGACGTTCAGCTTCAGTCCTGCCAAAGACTCTGCCATAGTCAACTATGCTGCCACCTGATTTCATTCTAATGCTTCCAACGACCCTCATGGCAAGTGACACAGATCCCCAGATCCCCATTTTGGACAGAAAATAGAGGCTCAGAGAGGATAAGTGGCTTTTACAAGGTCAGGCTGATGACAAGTGGCAGCCGTGGGAGCTGCACCCAGGCCAAGCCCACTTCAGAGCCTGTGAGTGCTTTTGGTTATGAGGACTGGCTTCCCCTGCACGCCTCCACCACACAAACCCCACCTGCAGTCTCTGACACGAAGCCAGGCACAGAGTCGGGACTTAATAACATTTGCTTCCTGGGCCTGAAGATGAGCGTGGCGTCATGCTGGGCCAAGTTCAGACGCTCCGTTCTCTCACCCCGTGGACCTGGTCATCATTACTAGAACTGCCACTCCTACCACTAACTACTGTTATTATTACTCCAGCACTACAGTGATGACTGGCTGAGAACAACAATAATCACAGTGCCGATTTAGGGCAGGCTTACGACATACCAGGTACTTTCCTAAGGGCTTTTCATACACTAACCTGTGCCATCCTTATGTACACCCACGAGACAGGTACGACTAGTAACCCATTTTACAGATGGCCAAATTGAAACACAGAGTAGTGAAGTACCCACCAGGATTACTGGAGCCAGGATTCACCTCCAGAAAATGCAAGGTCACGCTGCAGGTCTAAGTCCATTCTAACCCCCCCCCCCAAATCTCTTGATGAGACAGTACATGAGGGTGCCTTCAAGAGACAGGGGGCCTCTCTTCCCAGTGAAGGCCTGCGTGTGCCCTGAATAAGCCGGGGGAGAAAAAGAACACAGAGACAGGGGCCAGCTGTGGAGTGGCCTGCATTTCCTCAGTCTGGTGTGGCTGGTGTGTGTCACCAGTGGGTCATCAAGTGGGATCCACAAAAGAAGCCAGCCTGCCTATCCCAAGTCCAAGGAGCAGCCCTCCAGGGTGGGGACGCCAGGAGCAGGGACTGTAGGCTGGATCACTGGGGCTGGAGAGGAGCGGAGGCTGTCGGGGAGGTGGGGAGGGTCTCTTATCACCCCATCCGCCCACCCAGCTCCCGGAACCCAGGAGAGGACCAGTGTTGGGAAGCTTGCCCCAAGGCCAGTGGCAGCCGAGGGGAAGATCGTGGAGGTGGCCAGAGGAGTGAGAGATGCCAGTCCCTTCCCTGGACAGCCCCTCAAAGACCCCGGGGGCCAAGTGTGCTGGCCAAGTGTGCACAGAGGACGTGCGGGGGCAGTTTCTCACAGGACTAGATGGGGTGGCATGTTTTATGCCGAAAAGTGAAGAGAAAGCCCTAGGCTTTGCCCATGACGTTGATAAAGGCCAGAGAAGGGGGGCACACAGAAGTCAGCAGGGGAGAGAAGGCGAGCTCCTCGCTGGGTTCAGACTGTCGAGTAAAGCAGCCAGAGCCTCTAAGCGGGCAAGGGCAGCGGGGAAGGCGCAGCCCCGGGGCCTGGGCGCTCCAAGGACATCACTCTGTCCTCAGAACAGACCCCATACGCACAGACATTTCTGCCTAAGATTTAGGGGGGGCAGCAGAGACCCCTTAGCGTCCGCCCTCCATTCTGGGAGTCAGATGCCTCAAGTTCTGCCTCCAGTTCTGCCACTTGCCCCGGTGTCTCAGTTTCCCTCCCTGTAAAACGGGATTTTGAAGTACCCATCATGCTAAAATCCTTCATCATAGTGCTTAAAAAATTATTCTGGAAACATGCGGAATGCTGCCATGGACTGAACTGCCCTACCCCCAAATTCATATATGGAAGCCCTTACCCCCAGTGTGACAGGATTTGGAAGTGGGGCCTTTGGAAGGTAATTAGGTTTAGATGAGGTCAGGACGGTGGGGACCCCCATGACGGGTTTAGTGACCTCACAAGAGACACCAGAGCCTTCTCTCTTCACTCCTGAGGACACAGCAAGACGGTGGCCTCTGTAAGCCAGGAAGAGGGTCCTGACCAGCACGCAGCCACGCTGCTGCCCCGACCTCAGATGCTCAGAAGCCCAGCCTCCGGGACTGTGAGAAGTAAAGGTCTTGTCTAAGCCTGAGTCCGTGGTATTCTGTTATGCAACCTGAGCTAAGACAAACAGTGTAAGTAAGGTGTTTTTTATTTTTTTTAAAGATTTTATTTATTTATTTGACAGAGAGAGTGAGATTACAAGCAGGCAGAGAGGCAGGCAGAGAGAGAGGAGGAAGCAGGCTCCCCACCAAGCAGAAAGCCCAACTCGGGGCTTGATCCCAGGATCCTGAGATCATGACCTGAGCTGAAGGCAGAGGCTTCAACCCACTGAGCCACCCAGGCGCCCCAAGTAAGGTGTTTTTTAAATCATGTATATGTATATATATAAAATCAGTCACAGACACAAATTACATTGGGCCTCTACTCATCTGAGCACCTTGCTTGGGAAGCCGCACGTGTCTGGGAGAAGGGAAGAGAACGCATCCCCCCAGGGTCATGCCCCGGCCCCCGGGGGCAGAGCCTGAATCAGCGAGCAATGCTCGGCAAACCCCGCATCACCACCAGAGACTGCAGTGGCCGACGCGCGCCGCCCAGTCTGTGGTCCAGTCAGTGCAGGTGCACCCGGCTCTGAATCGGGCTGCAGAGAACACGTGCTCTGGGCTGGAGGCCACGCCCCGGCGCCCATCCACACAGACGTCCACACCACCGCAGCCAGCACAGGGAAGGGCCCGGGCCACGCCCGGATCCAGAACTGTGCTGGGGCTTCTCCCCCTCCCCGGGGCCTTCCAGTCCTGCATTTCACGTTCATTTCGACTCTGCTCCCCAACATGCCTGGCTCAGGGCCACGTGCCTCTCTGGAGCCTGTTCTGGAGACCCGGGCTGAGCTCTGGCTCAAGACAACAGAGTCCCTGGGGAAAGTGGATTTTGTCTCTATGCCCCCCCCCCCCGATCCCCAGCGAAATAAACTCCAGAGCCCAGAGGCTCCAGCAGTTCAGGAAGGGAGGAGTGAGCGAGCCCTCCAGGTTGCAGGACAGGCAAGGGAGGAACGTACAGGATGGAAGACTCCAAAGCTTCAGAGCTCAGTCCATTCTTGCCCGAAACAACTGCGATCTCATCCTGAACAGCCCCGGTTGCATCAAGCAGGCATCCCCACACCTGGGCGTGTCCAGAATCCTGGGGTCACCTGCTAATACAGATTCCCAGGCCCCGCACACCAGGATGCTTGTTGAGTAAGTTTGGGGTTGCACCTTGGGGTCTGTATCTTTAACTGGTGCCCCCGTGTACTGACGCGTGGGGTCCTCCCATCACGGTCTCGGGGACACAGTGACAGATACACGTCACCTCACCAACAAAGAAGCCCAGGCCCGATCGAGCTCACCGGCCAGTCCTAGCCCCCCCCCGCCGCCCCCGCCACCGAAGAGGGAAAGTCCAGCTTCTGTGAAGGAATTCAGGTTTTACCATCAGAAAATCTACAAAGAGACTTCTGGTTCAACATTAATTTAAGTTTTATATTTTACGGACTACTACTCCTTTCACTTGCAAACACATTGTGGGAGTAAAGACCACACAATCTTCTCTGGGCTTAAAGACTCCAGAGGTCTTGATTAAGTCTGGCTATCATGGTTTTCCTGCTATTCTTATTCGACAGTCACAGCTAATGGCTAGTGCTCAAAGAGCCAGTAATTGGTAAAAGCTAGTGCTTTCTGTGTGCCAGGCACTTTCTACCTGCCTCGTATACATGTGACCCTTGTAATTCTCACCGTCATCCCCATTTTACTGATGTGGGAACTGAAGCACAGAGAGACTGAGTAACTTCTGCAGGTCCCACAGCCAGGAAGTGGCAGAGCTGGGGTCCACACCTGCCTGCAGAAGACCCCATGCCCCCCCGGCCCCCAGGCAATCACGCTCACCCTCTGCCCTGCTTCCCAGTCCAGCCCAAGACCCAAGCCCGGCGCTGCTCGACCCTCAGAGCCACCCGAACCGTGCCAGAAGCCGCTCCACCCTCCTCGTACCTGTCAGGGAGCAGGCGAAGTATCTATTCTTTGAAGAGGGGTCCCTGGAACTGGGCTGCCGCCGTGGCCTTGACAGTCCTACACTGCCTGGTGATGTACGGAGCGGCTGGCGGAGGACACCGGGACGCCAGGCGGAGACTGTAGCTGTTGGGGAGAGGAACGATACACACCATCAGCAGGGCTGCCCGCCACCAGAGGCCCGGGTGGCACCTGGAGGCCCACGGGATGTGGGCTTTAATGACCCGCGTTGAGTTCCACTGAGCTCTGCCCACCACCTTCCCTCCCCTCCTTGCAAGGGACAGGGTGAGCAGAAGCATCCCCCAACCGGGTTCTGCGGCACTGCACTGAGCAGGGCTGTCCTGACAACCCCCAGAGAGGGCAGGGGAGCTGGGAATGGAGTCCTGCCGTGCAGACACTGTCCCCACTTCAGAAGCATCTGGGGAGGTTTCCAGTACCACGTTACATCCATCCCCAGCAGTGGGTCTCCTCCCGGCCAGGAGCTCTGCACGTGGCCCCTACCCCAGCCTCACTGCGGCAAGCACTTTCATTTTGGGAATCTCTAAAGGGGTGTGGGCCTGGATCCCATGACACAGCCTGGCCCTCTCCACTACCAGAGCCCATTCGATGAGATTTTTTTTCTAGGGAAGCATTTAAGAATTTAAAAAAAAAATAGATACGTAAACCCTTCCTTCACTCAACTAACCCGGACTCATCTTTCGGGTCCTGGCTGGGATACCACCTCCTCCAGGAAGCCTTCCTTCTTTGACTCCTGAATGGGGCAGTGCTCCTGCAGGCTCCCACTGCCCTCTTGTGCTTCCCCCCCAACAGCACTCATTACACTGAATCACAATGGCAAGATAATGTACCTGCCTCCCCCAGGGGCTGCAAAATCCCAAGGTCAGGGCTTTTGTCCTATTCACTGATGCACCCCCATCTTAGCACAACAAAAATAAATAGCTGTTCAGTAAGAACAACATGTATGCTGGAAACGTACTGAGTACTTACATACACCAACTCTCCTACTCTACGTACACTTAGCAAGGTGCATACTGTACCAACCCTAACTTACAGGTGGGGAACGGGTCACAGGAGGCTAAGTAACTTGTCCCAGGTCCCAAATCTCTTCCCCAGACAGAAGTGGGCAGGCCCTCCGGTCAGGAGAGGAGGAAGATGAGGTGGGCGGGAAAGTGGGAAGGGTGAGCACTCCCGGGACCCTCACCTCTATCAGGGGTTGGCTTAGAGTCAGCGTGGCTGAGGGAGCAAGAGATGGGAATGGGGCCAGGCTCCAAGCTGACACATCAGGGTTCAGATCAGTGGTTATTTTTTATTTTATTTTATTTATGTATTTGACAGAGAGAGACACAGTGAGAGAGGGAACACAAGCAGGGGGAGTGGGAGAAGGAGAAGTAGGCTTCCTGCCACGCAGGGAGCCTGATGCAGGGCTTGATCTCAGGACCCTGGGATCATGACCTGAGCCTAAGGCAGACATTTAATGACTGAGCCACCCAGGCGCCCCTAGATCAGTGGTTCTTCACAAGGGCAAGCACTTGGCAGTGTCTGGAGACATTTTTGGTGGTCACCTCCGAGGGGAGGGACGTTGCTATGGCACCCAGTAGATGGGGTCAGGAAATGCTGCCAAACACTCCACAACACTCAGGACAGTCCCCGGGGCACAGAATGATCCAAAACGTGAACAGTGTACAAGATGGCAAAGGCAACTATCGAAAAACACCTACTATAATAAATGAAGTAAGTGAACGTATAAACAAACATATCAACAGACAAGTGAGGGCCTGGCTCTCGGTCAAGGTGCAGGGCTGCCCTTGTGTGGATTCCTCCCAACACTGTGCGATCACGGTCTGGGTCAGCTGCTTCTACTAGCTAAACAAGATTCAAGGCAGAAAACTAAAGAAGACCCCATGCTCAGCGGCAAGCCCATGCCCCAGATGGACCACCCAAAGCTCCAGAATCACGAAACCCAGGAGACGGCCTGGGGGCTGGCTGGGACCCCAGTGTGAGCTCAGCCCTTCAGTCAGCTGGGAGGCTGCCTGGAAATCTGGGATGCCCTGGTCCTGTTGGGGGAGAAAGGACAGTCCCAGCACACTGCAGGTCCCCCTACACTGACTCCTGTCTGCAGAAACATCTCTAACGCACGAGAACAGGAGGAGCAGCAGCTTTGAAGACAGGGAGGCCCTGCATCATCAATTTCCACGTCTCCCTCTCTGTTAACAGCATTTCACATTTTTTTTTTAATTTTTTTTTTTGCATTTCACAACTTTTAAACACTCAAACACCAGATCAGTCCAACAAAGGTATCGCCCCTGGCCTCCTGGCCGTCTCTAGCCGTCTGTCATTTCTCTGCTCCTTGCGCATGGGCTCCAAGCTCAGACTCCCGCAGCCGCGGCAACCACAGCCACTTCCACTAGGGGGCGGGCTTTCTCCCCAGCCCTTGGCATCCCTGTGGCTGTAGAGCTTACGGTCAGGGGCAAAGCCCCCCAAGACAGGCTCCTCTCACCACCCCTCAGCCCCAGCTACTCACTGCATTCATGGGGAGGCCAGGTCGGCAGGCCAGACCCATGACACCAGCAACTCTGGGGATGGCCCGGGGCATCGGCCTCTGCCAGCTCTCCAGGGAGTCCTCACAGGGCTCACTCCTCCTTCCTTCAAGTTCTTGCTCAAGTGCTTCCCCCTCAGCACTCCACTGGAACCGAAACTGCCCTCCCCACCTGCCTCCAGTCCTTCACGTCATTGTATTCGTCACCATCAGCGCCCTCCGCGCCCACCCGTTTGTCCCCTGGCTGCAAGGGACGCTCCTCGAGGGACCAGGGCACCCGGTCCCTCGCCTGACACAACAGGGAGTCTACCGCATGCTGGGCGCCGGGCCCGGGGAGCTGTGGTCGGACGACGGACACGTCCCCCCTCACCCAGTGTGCGCGGGACCCGGTGCAGCCACCAGTGCGAGGCCAACTCTCGGACCTCCTGGTGGCCACGTTCTCGTTCAGTCCCCATGGGTCCCCGGCAAGCGAGACCCCGGCACACGTGGAACCACGCACAAGAAACAGGAGTGAAGGCCACGGCCCTGGGAGGATTCCAGCAGCGGCGGGTCTTAGTTCAAGGCCTGGGCAGAGCGCTACACTAGGACCCCTGGGACCTACAAGGGTTGGTCTGTTTGCCTGGGGCATCTCCACGAGCTGAGGAGTCACAGGGAACGGGGCTCTGTCCCCTCACGTGGGGTTCTAGAGCCCCAACGCCACTCAGCGCAGGGGAGTTGGGGGGAAGGTGATGTCATGGAGTGGCGGCGGCCAGACCTGAGCCTCCCCAGGGCCTTCTGAGAACAGGGGATGCGGGAATCAGAGGGATGGAGCGACGTAACAGCGAAAGTAATAAAAAGATGAGCCAAGGCCACCCCATCATTGAGTACATAATTTAGAGACCCCCTACAGACACTGCAAAGCTGATGAATATGGAGCGATGCTGGTCCAAGAAGAGCCCGTTAACGCAACAGACGACAGTCATTGGACAGGCCCCGTAAACATGGTGCCCGCAGGTGAGGGGATGTGACCTGGTCAAGGACTGTCCCCCACTCCCTGCCACTCTGAGGGCCAAGCACCCCACCCCACCTCCCAAGAGCCTATTCAACTCGTCCCTCTCAGAGCTGCTTACCCCAGCCCCAGGGACGAGCAGTGACCGGCCGCTCAGCACGCTGTGAGTGCTGCACACAGCGAGAGCAAGGGGGTCACAACCCCACCTTCCCAGACCACAGCAATCCCCAGGGAGAGAAATGAAGAGA
Source organism: Ailurus styani (assembly GCA_002007465.1). Classification (NCBI taxonomy): domain Eukaryota; kingdom Metazoa; phylum Chordata; class Mammalia; order Carnivora; family Ailuridae; genus Ailurus; species Ailurus styani. The sequence goes on from LNAC01000124.1 coordinate 125,910, forward strand.
GGAGAGAGCTCGGGAATGCATGGGTGGGAGGGGGAGCTGAATCGTGTGAGCCAAACCTGCAGGCGGGGGGCGGGGGGCAGGGGCTGCTTGAACACCTAGACATGGCACATGGCAGGTGTTGCAAACAGCGCGTGCAAAGGGCCTGAGGTGCAATTTGCCTAGAATGCCAGAGAAAAGGGGGCAGAAGGGAGTATCTTGTGAGCCCTTACTGAGGTGGGAGCCAGGGTGTCCTTCTGGGCAACAGACTGACATGACCTGGCCACCGTGTTAAGCACAGACTGTAAGATGACAAGAATGGAATCCGGGGAGGGGTGGGACGGCAGCTTGGGGCTCAGAGCAGCAGTGAGAAGGGCCTGGCTCCAGATACAGTTCAGAAGCCTTGAGGATAGGACTTGCTGATGAACTGGATGTCGGGGCCGGGGCCGGGGCCGGGAAGACACCGGAGTCTCGACTGCCTCCAAAGCAGGAGCGTTTGCTGTTAGCCAAGGTGGCAAGATAGCAGGAGAGGCTTCAGGGAGAGATCACTTTGAAAAAGATTGAATTTGAAGTGTTTATTTGACCCAAGAGAGAGGTCAAGTGAGTGGCTGAAATGGAACTGATGAATCTGGGGTTGGTCAGCATGTGGGTGGCCCGGACGGCACAGCAAGGGGAGGGACCCAGGACGGGATGGGGAGGGGCAGGTGGTGACGTGAGGGAGCCAGGAGGGATCGGTGGCAAGTCTGGTGGCAAGCCTGTCCAGGGAGTGTCCCCCACTGCCAAAGGTCAAGGAGGCCAGGAAGGAGAACCACACAGCAGCCCAGAGTTGCTGGTAACCATGGTAACAGCAGCCTCCAGGGCATGGTGGAGACAAACCCCAAGTGAGTGCAACAGAGGAGGGTCCAGAGAGCTCCCTGGAGAACAGCTGGGTCAAGGGAGGCCGAGAGGGGAACAGGCTTGGGAGGGGAGGAGGCCAGGGCCTCTCGGGTCCCCGCAGGAGTCTCCACGCCCCCTGCCAGGCTGCCTGGACGCCACGACATATGGAGTCGAGTCCCCTGGCCTGCAATGTCCCTCCTTCCGCAGGAGTCAAGGAGGACATCCTAGAACGTCGTCCCCAGAGCTGGATCTTACACCACTCTCCATAAATTCTCAGAGTGCAGTTCATTTGAAGTCAGTGTCTGATGTTCTGCACTCGAGCCAGAGGTGAAGGGAGAGGCAAAGTGTGTGGGAGCCGGTGCCGAGATGGCACAACCCGAGACGCTGCTGAAATTCCCCGGAGCCTGGGGGAAGCCCCACAGGTCGGGGCTGTGGGAGTCACGGCCTGCTTCCTGGCGCCAGCCGCCGGTCACCTCAGGCACGGCGGCATCTCCCTTCCCCGAGCAGACAGCCCCTTCCATTGCAGGGAGGCCCTCCCCCTCAGATGAGGCCCCCAGGCTGGGCGCCAAAGGCAGCAAAAGTGGCCCAACGCTGGGATGCAGGAGCCTGAGGTTCAGCCCCGGACCTGCTGCTGACTTGCTGTGTGGCCTCAGGAGGGTGCCTCCACCTCGCTGGACCAGAGCCATCCCACCCATAAAAAGAGGATGTCAAGCAAGGAAACTATGCAATGTTTTGTTTTGTTTAAGATTTTATTTATTTATTTGACAGAGAGAGAAAGAGAGAAAGAGAGCACAAGCAGTGAGGAGCAGCAGAGGGAGAGGGAGAAGCAGGTTCCCCGAGGAGCAGGGAGCCGGATGCGGGCTCAATCCCAGGACCCTGGGATCATGACCTAAGCTGAAGGCAGAGGCTTAACCAACTGAGCCACCCAGCCACCCCAGAAACTATGCAATGTTATCACTTCGAGCACCAACTATGTGCCCAGAGCTACTTCGGGTGCTTTAGGGGAGCTCCTCAAATATTCCCAGAAGCCCTTGAAGCAGAGACTAGGATGATCTGCATCTTACAGAGGAAGAGAGAGAGGTTCAGAGGGGTGAGGAAGCCCAACGTTCCATCCAAGTTCTCCTAGCCAACAGGGGTGCAGCCAAACTCTGAATCCAGGCCCATCTGAGCCCAAAGCCCGGGTGCCCATCCCCGAGGCAGTTCTTGTAGCAATGGGGACCACAGAGTGCTTCTCAATATCCCAAGAGGCCAGATGGGGTTCACCATTTGCCCCCAGGACAGCCACCACGAGGCCAGGAGCGGGCTTGGAGCTGGAACTATGTCAGCTCAGAGGAACCCTGGACTGAGAGGAGGTGGGGTGGGAGGCAGGGACCTCACACTCCAATGCTCACGAAGTCACCTGGAGAGATTAAAACAATCCTGCAGCTCATACCTCAGCCCTACAGATTTTAACTGAGTGGGTCTGGGTGCCAGGCATTGAAAACTTTAAAAGCCAACTCTGAGAGCCGCTGGTCTAGATCTGTATCCTCAGAGTGTGGTCCACAGTCGCCGGGGGCTTGTTAGAAATGCCGCTGCTCAGCGCCCCCAGGACCTCCTGAGTCGGGAACCTGCCTTTTAACAAGCTCCCTGGAGCATACAGGGGATCTGCATACCGAAGTCAGGGGAGCAAGGGGCTGGGGAGACCTTCAGCAGCGCATCGATGCAGGCCACGTGCTAGATGGCCGTGCCTAAGAGGGGCCTGGCTCTGAAGCCTAGCCGAGGACAATGCAAGTGGCCCTTGGGGGACAGGAGCAAAGGTCTGAAACCACTGGCATGCACAGTCGTTGAGCTTCCTTCAATTGGAGACGCTGGGGGCTGGGGACCGGGGACCGGGAGGTACCCACAGCTAATGCATGCAGCTGGGTACCGCCGGCCCCGGCAGCTCTGTGCTTACATAGTATTTTCATTTACTCTTCCCTCTAACCACGTGAGAAGGGTTATTGTGCCCTTTCTCTGGCCAAGGGGACAGGAGCACAGACAAGTTAAGTAACTGCAGTCACAGAGAGATGCGAAGAGCAGGGGAAAGGGCAGCGGGGGAGGGAGCCAGGATTCACACAAATCTGATCCAGACCTGAAGTCTGCGGCTCAGCACACAGATTCTCCTTTCCTCTCTCCAGCTCTGAAGGCGGCCACGTGCCCGTGCTGGCTCCGGATCTGGCCGCCACGCATCCAAAAGACCAATCTCGTCCCTGCCTCGTGGGGCTTTCATGCCAGGATCTGAGGTCTTCAGAGGCCATTAGTCCCCAAACCTGTTTGGCTTGAACTCCAAATACCCAGCATGTGACAGCTCATAACACAGCCCAGTCAACAGGAAGGCCGGGCTGGCCTGTGGTGACCTCAGCCAAGGGGAGCTGCCAGCGGGGAGATCCCTGCTGGGGTGGCGCCTCCCGCCCTGCCGGGCCAGGAGAGGGGCAGGGGACCCCCGCGGCCACGCAAAGCAGCCCCTCATTCTCAGTGAGGAAACTGAGGTCACTCACTCAAGGTCACATGGCAAGCTGCTCTGGGGAAGCAGCGAGGGGACACAAGTGGCCTCACCGCCTATTTGGGGACACAAAAATGGGGAAGAAGGGCAGAGGGAGGCCCCAACAGACTTGCGACAAAGAGCTGTGGGAGGCAGGTGCCCCACAGGTGAGACCAAACTCAAGCCCCGAGGGCACGATCTGTGTTCATTTCTCGCCCAGCCGTCTGGCACGAGAGAACGTTGGAGAACGTTCCCGAACAAGTAAACAGCAAACCTGGAGCCCAGAGCCCCAAACACACCTGTCTACCCTGCTCGAACACCAATCACCCCGGGAAGTAACCTCCCGGAAGGCTCCGCTCACTGCCGAGGCCTCAAACTAGGGGACCAGGTCCCCACTCTTGTAATTCTCTGAACACGACTGCACAGGCCTCAGGCCTCCCGGACAGAGCCTCCCCGCTCCCCTCACCCCACTCCGCTCCGGGCAGAGGCTCAGGCCCGAGCAGCCCCGGCAGGACCGGCAGGACGGACAGAAGAGCGGCTCACCGGGCAGGGACACCTGGCACCGCACTTGGCTCCAGCCCCGGCGCGCCCCCAACGCCGTCCCCTCCCCTCACCGAGCAGAAACAGGCTGCTTGCTAACACCCAAGGAAACATCTACAACCCGGAGGGAGGCCAACAGGAAACCATGCAAATACATGCATCGTCAAGGAGACGAACACACACGAAGCAGGTTCTCCTCTTGGGACAGAAAGGGACGGACGGGCCTCCCCTGAGGTCCTCATGGAAAAGCTCTCGTAAATGGTACGATTCCATAAAGACGCTAAGCTTTAGTTAGTTATTATGAGCATTCCCGTCTTTTAAAGTTGACACGAGGGCGCCTGGGTGGCTCAGTGGGTTAAAGCCTCTGCCTTCGGCTCAGGTCATGATCTCAGGGTCCTGGGATCAAGGCCCGCATCGGGCTATCTGCTCAGCGGAGAGCCTGCCTCCCTCTCTCTCTCTGCCTGCCTCTCTGCCTACTTGTGATCTCTCTCCCTCTCTCTCCGTCAAATAAATAAATAAATAATCTTAGAAAGAAAAATAAAGTTGACACAAACCAAAGATAAAAAAGACGTCAACTCCAGGGACAAACCCTCGCGTGGTCTGGAGCTGCTGGGACTGAGAGTCCCGTAAGCCCCGTGTGGGTCCGCCCTGCGAAGGGGTCTCTACCTCCTGATGCTGGTGCCCGTCCCAGGACGCTAACGAGAGGAGGCAGCTGCCTTAGGGGAGAAGCCTTGTGGGAGCTCGGGGGGCTCCTCCCCTACTGACATGTCTCAACCAGCTCGTGTCGGGAGGCCTGGCTGTGCCACGAGAAAGGTACGCTTGCTCTGGGCCTGAACAGGGACGTTGGTCAGCAACAGTGACGCAGCCCAAAGGGCAAGGTTGCTCGGTGACTTGGACGCAGGCCAATGGGGAGGCCATTCAAACAGGCTACTTCCCTGGGGAGGAGCGGGGAACAGACTGCCAGCCCCAGAGACTCACAGCCAGGTAGTGACAGGCGTGCAAGGAAAAGCCTCCTAATGCGTCTCCCATGTACCTGGCAGTCCCCAAACCGAGGTTCGGTAGAACCGGTCCCCCTGGATGCCACGTGTGTCCGTGTTCTCATCTGCACTCTGGCCGCCAACATATCCGTGCTTACTACGTGCCAAGTGCTGTGCCCAGTGTTTGACTGGCAATCACAAATTGAATCTTCGCAAGACCTTTGTGAGATGGGTTTGCATCTTCTACAAGGGAACCAAAGCACAGAGAGACAGAGAGGTTCGGCAGCTTGCCCAAGAACACAACGCTGGCGAGACGCAGAGCTGGGATCAGAGCCTGAGCCATTCACCTCCAGAGCACCCACTCCTGAAGGCAAACAGGCGTGTCTCTGCAGGGTTCCTGAGCCCTCAAAGTGCTGACAGGCGGTATAACTTCCCAAGAGGAGGATGCAGGCTGTCATTTATCCCAAACTTACGTCCCCCACTGAAGTGATAACTCCTTACTGAGGCCTGGTCTGAGTGAGGTGACAGGACATAGTGGAGAGCCGAGCTGATGTGCCCTCTGAAGGCACCAGACCCTGCAAGGGGTTGGCTCTGATCCTTGCTAAGCCTCCGGGGGGGGGGGCACCGGAAAGAAAGAAAAATTAATTTAGCCTTTCTGAACAGAAGTTTTCTAAAAATCAGCCATTTAGGGGACGTCTGGGAGGCTCCACTGGTTAGGCGACTGCCTTTTCGTCAGGTCATGATCTCAGGGTCCTGGGACTGCTCCCTGCTCGGCGGGGAGTCTGCTGCTCCCTCTCCCTCTGCCTCTGCCCCTGACTCATGCTCACTCTGTCAAATAAATAAATAAAATATTCACGAAATAAAAAATAACATAAAGTAAAATAAAATCAGCCCGATGAAGCATGTGTCCTGAATTTGATCTAGTACAGTCTTTGGGAGTCGGGTTCCCCACTCGCACATACTTGCTGTCCTGGGCCTTCGTGGGGAGACGTCCTAGAGACTCTCTATGGGGTGCCAGCCTTCTTGTCTCCACACTAAACAAAGCCAGCCACTCCCGTGATTATCAGCATGCATCAATCAGGCACCTACTGTCTACCCAGCTCTGGGGACACGGCAGTAAACCAAACAGACCCGGTCTGTGCCCGCTGTGGCACGTGTCCTAGAAGGGGAAGGTCATCACTTATATATCATAGAAGCAAATACATGATCACAAAGTGTAAAATACAGCCACAACCAGAGCTCAGAACAAGGGGACGGACCAAGCACTTGTTCGTGTGTGTGTGTGTGTGTGTGTGTGTGTGTGTGTGTGTGTGTGTGTGTGTGTATGTGTGTTTGCGTGTCTACCTGCTCACTTTTTTTTTTTTAAGATTTTTATTTATTACAGCGAGAGAGGGAACACAAGCAGAGGGAGTGGGAGAGGGAGAAGCAGGCTCGCCGCTGAGCAGAGAGCCCGATGCAGGGCTCGATCCCAGAACCCTGGGATCATGACCTGAGCCGAAGGCAGAGGCTTAATGACTGAGCCACCCAGGCGCCCCCACACGCACAGTCTCTGTTTACACCCTGAGACTTGGGCTCTGGGACACATCTGAAATACATTTCAGGATTTGCTTCCCTTTACCACGTTGCCTTTTGCTTTATTCTATTGGGGGGGGGAGGGAGGGAAGGAGAGAAAGTGTAGAATGCATAGCTTACTTTACCCCCCGGAAGGAAAGAGACAGGACTTCCTGTCTGTCCCCAAAGGCCCCTCCTCCGGTATAGGGGCTGGGGGCGAGAACTGTTACTACCAATGCACACCCCCAGATCTCTCCTGTCCTCCTGAGTCTCAGAGGAAGTTTTACACCAAGGGACTGGGGGAGTTGGCAAATCGGAACAAAACTAGGGTAGGAACCCACTCAGTCTCGACCCTGGGCCTTTTCTGAACTGTGAATAGCAGATCTGGTCACACGGGGATGTCTTGCTTTTTATAAGCAGCAGATCTGACCATCTGTGAGCAACCGAGGACAGTCCCTGCATTCTCAACGGGTCACCCTTGGCTTGCTGCAGATGGGATTCGGATGCAAAACAGCCCTGGAGAAACGGAAGGCACGTTGGGGATGGTTGTGGTGGAGACGCCTCCCCCGGGGTGTCAGGGGCATGTCCACCCGCTGAGCAGGCCCGGAGGGGAGCTTTGGGGGTCCAGAGAAAAGCCTCTGAGAGCTGCACAGCAGGGCCTGCCTCCCCAAAATCCAGGAGAGGCACCCCCAGCACACGGAGCCCCGCCTGAACTCCCTACCGCCATCAGATGCCATCGGTCCCCTGCACACCCTCGGCCCGGAACACCTCCGGGATCTTCCCAAATCTCCCCAACACGGAAGCGTCCCCAGACTCTATTCCTGGGCGCCTCCTCTTTATCTACACTTGCTCTTCGGAGGCTCCAAACTTGTGATTTTCAACACTGCGTGTACTGGGAGGACAACCAAGTTTACATTTCCAGTTGGGTCCTTCGGTCTGAACTTCAAACCGTACATTCATCTACCCCGTCCACATCTCTCCTTGAGAGCCTCACAGCATCTCAGACTGCATACGCCCAAACCTGAACTCCCAGCACACACACGCCATACGGACTGGATCCAATTAAGAGTCTTCGCCTCATCACTTAATGGGAAAAAAAAAAAAAAAGGAAAGAAAAGGCACCTAGATGCTAAAAGCATAGACCAAAACCAAAAACCAAAAAACAACAAAAAAAAACCCTGTCGTTCTCCTTAATTCTCGCATCCAATCCCCAGCCGATCCTCAGCGAATCCTGTGGCTCCACCTTCAAAATACACCCAGAACTCTGCTGCTATTCATACCTCCACATATGGTATGCATTCCCTTTCTAGTCTGTATTTCTACTCTTGGCTCCTTTCAGCCGATCCCGAACAGACCAGCAAGAGAGATTTTTTTAGAAGGCAAATCATCCCACGTTACTCCTCCCCTCAGAGCCCTCCAATGCCTTCCACTCACTCGGGACAAGGAAAGTCCTTCCAGCGGCGCAGCAGCCCCTGGGTACCTCCCTGCCCTCACCCCCTCTCCCCCTCCTCCCCCGTGTTCCCCTCCAGCCAAGCCAGCCTCCCCTAAGCAAGCCAGGGATGCTTCTGCCTCAGGACCTTTGCATTTGTTATTCCTTCTGCCAAGTACTTTCCTCCCTAGGTCCCCTCGCTTGCTTCCTCATTTCCAAGACTTTGCTTAGATGTTCCCCTTCCAGCTAGGCTTTCTCTAACCGCCTGCACCCGTTTTAAACAGTAGCCCCCATTCTGGCTTCAGATCTATCCCCACTTCCGTGTTTTACTTCTGTCCACAGCACTCACCACCTGACATTCCGTGTAGCTCCCTGCTTGTCCACAGTTCGTCTCCCTCACCCTAGAAAATCAGTTTCGGATACTGCTGCACCCTCAACAGTGCCGGGCACACAGTGCCCTACATCCGAATGTCTGGGTTACGGAAGGGATGGATGGAGGCCCAAGACCTGCGCCGTCTTTCCCGACTAAATCGCCCCCGTGGTGCATCCCCTGTGATTTCTAGGTATTGTATAAAGTGGGGCCAAGAACTTAAGTCACTTACAAAACCAATCACGGTGCCAAATCTTCCTGTGCCTTCGTGCAAATTTTTAATGGCTTCTCACCCACACCTAACTGGATGACAGTTCTTAAGCAAATTACTGTGAGCCTTTCTAAGCATTCGACCTGTTTTTCATAAACAACTGCACGCTCGTATTTTGTCGGTTTGGATATTATGCAAATGAGTCACAGGAGGACAGTAACACACACGAGTGGCATAAACAGGCCTGGGAACAAACACTGGTGACTTCTGGCAGCACTGAACTTGACCGCTGGGGAGAGAAGAGCAAGGGCTCTCCCCGCGGGTGTCGTCAGGATGCGTTCCGGAGGGAATGCACAGCATCCGTCAACACGGAGGGTTGAGTCAACAAACACTGGCTGAACGTCAACTGTATTTCACAGTTGATCCCCAGTTGGTATTGTCCCAGAATTTCTGAAAGGTTCCTGGCAGCACCTGCCCTGGCCGGCCCGGCACTCGGCAAGATGTCCTCACGCTAGCCCTTAGGCAGCGGTGACCGCACTGGACGCGGAGACGGACAGGCACGCGGGGGAGCCCGGGGCCTCCTTCACCGAGCGCGCACCACCCTCGCCTTCCCCCAGCAGCTCGAACGAGCCACAGAGTGACGCCGAGCCGCGGGCCCTGCTGGCGGAACAGCCTGGTCCAGCACAGCCTCATCACGGGCGTATGACAGGGTGAAATGCATGTATTTTAGAGGTTCTAAAAGTGAGGGACCCCTTAGGAGAGGTCGGGTATCAGGAGGCAGAATTAAATCTGGCAACGGAGGGAGGGTGACCCTACTTTCAGACCAAAAAATCAGAGGAAAGGGTTTAAAAACGTAAAGGAGTATTTGGATAGTCCCGCCCATGAAGTCCAGGATGCTCGATGACAGTCACAGGCAGCCCATGTGTGCACTGGTGCCCAATTTCCCTAATATCGTTAACGAGCCAGCAGCTGCAATGGACTTGAGCACACAACCTCCTCCTGGCCTCTCTGGTTTCTCGTTCAGCCTGCCTTATGCGTCCTTAACCTTGAGGACTATGCCCTAAGGTGGCAACGCTTTAATCCTGATTGTAATGAACTAACGCCAAATAACCAATCCTTAATTGGTTTACTTATGCAACTGACACTCTCTATTCAGTTGCCAACAATGAAGCGCCCCAAAATTCCCACTTGAAGCCAAAATGTCCTAAGTTAGGGTCCGCTAAGCCGAGCGGTAACTTTGACTCTATTATTCCTGGAAGCTTCCTCCCCCTTTCTCTGGCACAGACACTGAGGGAGCGGCGACTGTGTGCTAGGTCCACCCCACACGACACCACCACACAGCACCAAGACCACACTAGGTAAGAGCCAAGGGTCCTCTCCCCCTCTTCACCCCCCCCCCAAACACACAAAGAGCAACAACGGCCAAGACAGAGAACCCTCACTTCCACCACGGCTCCGACACCTAAGAGCGCGCCCACCTGTGGAGCTGCCCTACTCGGCTGTCACGGGGTGGTTATTAGGATTAAGGAGAACTGTAAGTGAAGTGCTCCGAAAACTGGAAGATGCCGCATCAACGATACTGCTAATACACACAAGAAAATAATTCCAAATGAAGACCGGAAGCAAATTCAATGATGAGATGGGGTGATACCGTGTTACTCCTGCTTTTTCTTTTTAAGACCCAGAGGAGAACTCCCGAGTCTGCCTAAGACTCATCTGAGCAGCCCAGCCGGTAAAACACAAAGATTTCAAAGACCCACCGAGGAGATCAGGGTTTAATAGGTCGGGAGTTTTAAGTAAGCCTCCCGGGCGGGTTTTGGTGCAGGTGGTCCACAAAGGAAACATGCTGGTGAGGGAGACTCTGGCCCCTTCACGCGCCTGAGAACACGGGGAGGCCACGCAGCGCCTGACACTGAAGTTAACGAGACAGTACACACGGGACCAGCAAAATACTCCCCTGCCTCACCTGAGCACCTGTCCAACACAATTCCGGACATCACCTTAATAAAACACCTGTGTTGGCCAGCACTAACGGTCGTGTCTGTGATCTTTATAGTTTTAAGGGTCAAAAAGCATACTAATGATGGTGATGACGTCATTTACAACAGCACATGCTTCAACTACGGTGTCTGGCACCAATCCACTGAGATGCATCAAAATGGTTGGTTCCAGGGTTGTCTGGGTGGCCCAGTCGGGTGAAGCATATGGCTCTTGATTTCAGCTCAGGTCATGATCTCAAGGTTGTGAGATCGAGCCCCGGGTTACGATTCTCTCTCCCCCCTCTCCCTCTGCCCCTCCCTGCGACTCCACCTCCTGCTTACGCTCTCTACTAAAAAAAAAAAATTAAAAAAAAAAAAAGGCTGGTTCCTACACCAAAGCAGTTAATGTAGGTTTTCCACCAAACTTGCTAGTAAATTTCAATCAAGAGTCCAGACATAGATGATAAAGACAGGAGTAAACACCTACAGACCCAGGCACCGGTTATCAGAGAAATTCTGAAAAGCTTCTGGAGCAAGATCTGGAAATAAGGGAGGAAGATCCAACGTGTAGGCGCATCAGCCTGTGTGCCACGTGAGGAGATGGGTGAACCCCGATTTCCCTGCAGAGTCAAGCACCAGTTCGCGCTAGCACCGAATCAAGGATGTCTACGTCCCCAGACACAGAGGGCGGGCATCGGGCAACGAGAAGAAACATGCACACGCGTGCACACGCCCCCGTTCCTGTCCTCCTCCCACCAATCGTTCCTCTAACCCACGTGCGCTTTGGGAGCTGGAAGGGGAAAAGGCAGCCCGTGTGTGTGTCACACCCGACACTCTCCACTCACGAGGTCAGCTGGCCAGCAGCGTCGCCCGCCAGCAAGAACCACGAGCCAAGACCTGTTCAAAGGAGGAAGCGCATCGTGCCAGAAAAGCCGCGTGCCGGCACCGGCGCACTTGGCACCCGGGGTCAGGGCCCAGCACGGGGTTCGCACGGGGGATTCGCGGGCCGGCCACGCACCTTCCCCGCCCACGGACGGTTGACAGAGGCCTCTCTGCGGACATGGGGAGGGCGGAGAGGCTCCAGAAGGGACGGGCAGGGGGATGGTGAGGAGCTCGTCCTTCTCAAAGAGCTTCAGGATCCCGTGGGCCTGCATCGTCTCGGAGCGCATCGCTTTTCCACGGCGGACGGGTCCCTGGCTCCCGCGGGCCCTGGAGAGGTGACCTCGGTCCGGGGGCGTCTCTCAACGCGGGGCGGCAGCCGAGCGCTGGGACCAGACGCACCGCCACCCCTGCCTGCCCCCGAGGCCGACGCGGGGCCCTGCGCCCCACCGAGCAGCTCCTCCCCGCGCACCCGAGGCCGCCTGGTGGCCAACCGTGGCTGGGGAAGGGGACAAGAGGGGATACTCAGAAGCAAGGCCCGACCGCTGGCACCAGTCGGCACCTGCGTCCGCGCCGGCGGCGACGGGGCCAAAGAGCAGGCCTGGCTGCTGCCAGCACGCGGTCGTGTCTCGGCGCCCGGGACCAGGACGATGGGCGGCTGGGGTCGCCTCCCTCGGCTGCAGCACCACCGGGGGGGCTTCCTGTGGACGCGGGGGCAGCTGCGGACCCGGGAGGCCAGACAGGCCACGGAGGGAGCAGCAGGAAGGACAGCCCTGTGGGAAGAGGGGGACCAGACTCCTGCTCGAGCGCGTGGCCTCGCCTCTCTGCGCCACGTGTCCCCACTTGTAAGACGGGAGAACACGAGAGGATGGACTTCGTGGCGGCGCCATTAATGACTACGGGGGGAATATCCGAAAAGCCCTGAAATCGGTGGCTAGCAAGCACTTGAAAGAGAACGGCGATCATTCTTACGTTATTATTATTTCAACGAACTGGGGTTCCTTAGTTGGGCTTTCGTGACTTTTACACAGAGCTACTGAAGGTTTTCTTCTGAACTTGGCTTTTAAAAATGTCCATGTTGGGTCTGAAATTCCAAACCAAGAGAAATGATGTTATGTGGAGAAGTGATAAAATTACAACCTGCTTTTTCCTCAGCCTGATTTGAAGAACAGCTGTCCTGTTTGCTAGCTCCTTCTCTCTACTGCGGACGTGGGAGCGCCTGACGCAGACAGGAAGCAGCTCCGGCCTGGCTCAGGCGCAGCAAAGGCCCGGGGGTCGGTGGGAGCAGGCAACTCCTCGCCCCAGGAGAGCTTTCTCTCTGGGCAGAAGCAGGGCACGACGAGGGAATGTTCCGGCTACCGCAACCTGTGCCAGCACACGAAATCCCCTGCGTGGCAAGTCGGCTTTGAGCACGAGCCACAGTGGACATTCGAGACGGCATCTTTCAGGACCTGTCTAGTCGCTACCGCTTACGAAGCCCCTAACTACGGCAGGCAGCATCGGTGCTCCTCACAGGCTCACATGCTGTCTTCACAACCGTCCTTTGCAGTCAGATCACTACTGCCATTTTGCAGAAAGGAAAACCAGGGCTCAGGACACTGAAGTCATTTGTCCAAGGTTACAGAGCCGGTAAGTAATAAAGCCAGGATTCAAATATTGTATTCAGTCAACAAGTATTTATTCGGCGGCTACTACATGCCAGGCCCTGCTGTAGATACTGGAAATGCAGCAGGGAATGACGCAAAAGTCCTGCCTCCCAGGGAGAACGTTCGTTCTCGTAAACACAAGGGACAAAGCAGTGACAGAACGTATACAGGAGAGTTAAGTGCCCCCACAAACAGCAGGGCAGAGTACGGAGATGGAGAAGGCCAAGGGCTGTATTTCCAATTGGATGGTCAGGGAAGGCTTCTTGGAGGAGGTGACAGCTGCTCAGCAGCTCCAGGTCCAGAGCTGATCAACGCCCTTACCTACATTCCACCACCTGCAATGAAATCACAGTGAAACCTCAAAAACAGGTCACTGCTGGCCTGCGCCACACTACCCTCGGGGAAGGCCACAGGCCGTCGGAAAGTTCTGAACCTTGAATTCCATTCACGTGTGGTCATGGCTGGCCACCCTATGCTAAAGCCCTACCTGGGCCCACAATGGTCCCATGAGGGGCTCCCGGGAGGCCAAGGTAGGCCCGGATGCAGGGAAGGAGACCGCCCAGGAAAGCTTTAGGAGTTCCCAAAATTCTGACGGAAGTTCTAATCTCCCCAAAGGTAGTAACCACTTGTTCTGGGTCTAACACAAACGGATGTCTGCCAGCGGCCACGAAGGCTTCCTTTTCTTCCACAGCCTTTAAAAGCACGAGCAGCCCCCTCTCATTCTCAAATAAATCTTTAAAAAACAAAACAAACGCGGGCGGGGCGGGGGGGGG